>VZTN01013604.1:487956-533621 GCA_013400515.1 Erpornis zantholeuca | reverse complement strand
CCTGCCTGTACCCTCAAGGCACTGCCCGCACCCTGCCCGCACCACCATCCAGCAGCCACAGGAACACGGTGTGTTTCCCCCTCGCTGGCACCGGGTCAGCCGGGGCACCCCCGGCCCCAGGAGGCTCAGGGGGTGGGGAAGGGGCCGGGCCCCCCGGGCCGTACCGCGGGTCCCACGGGCAGGGGNGGCTACCCCGCCTGCAGATGCCCTGTCTGCGCAAGGTGAGCGACACCGGCACCGGCAGCCGCCCCGCGGGGAGCGGGCACCACGCCGGAGCCGGGAACTGGCACGGAAGAAACCGGGCACAGCCGCCGTGGGGAACAGGCACCATGGAGAGCGGGCTCCGCGGGCAACCGGTGTTGGGACTGTGCGGAGCGGGCAATGGCATCGTAGGGAGGGGGTACCGAGGGCACGGGCACCGTGTGGACCGGGGACAGGGCGCTGGGACTGTAAAGACTGGGCACCGTCACCCCGTGGACCGGGGACGGGGCGCTGGGACGGCGGGGACCAGACACTGACACTGCACTGGGTTACGCGGGCACCGGGGGCTGCCGGCGGCGCGGGCATGGGACCTCCGGGGAGCGGGGACCAGCACCACCCAATGTCCGCGGGACAGTGGGCACCTCCCCGGCCCCGGCGCACTGGGAACCGCCCCACGAGGCGATACCCACGGACAGCGCCCCGGAGCTGCGTGCTCCGCTCCCCCACGCCCGGCTGGGTTGCTGCCTTCGGCTGAGCTCATTCCCAAAAACTGGGGTTTCCCGGAGCAGGGATACCCGGAGGACGAGTGTCTGCAGCCCCAGCATCGCACGCTCGCCCGGCTGCTGGGCGTCTCAGTCAGGTTATGGTGTGCCAGGCTCTCCCCAGGCCGTGCACTGGGTGCCCCTGTCGGGTTGTGGGGACGCAGGCTGTGCCCGGGTCACAGGGTGCCCGAGGTCACAGTGAGGGGAGCCAGGCTGTGTCCAGGCCCGGTGCCGCCGTCGCGGGGCTGAGCACAGCTGTTCCTTGCCCGGCAGATGGAGCGGATGATCGTCAGCATGCAGGACCCCGACATGGGCATCAAGATGAGGAACCAGCGCTTGCTCATCACGGTCATCCCCCACGCCATGACAGGTGGGTCCCCGCGATGGGGTGCCCCGCGAGGCGCGTGGGGTGGGGAAGGCGTGTGGGAGCTCCCCGGGTGTCCCCAGCACTACAGCAGCGCCCACCGCCGGCCCCACGCGCCGCTCCTCTCCCCGCACCCCGGGTGCTCATAGCTGCAGCTGGGATCAATTATGCATAGGCTGCGCGGGGCGGGCTCTCGCACGTCCTTGGTAGGGCCTCCGTTACCCTGCGTGACCCCTGGCACTGCCATCCTGTGCCAGGTGCCCCAGCCGGGAACCCCCCCATATCCAGTCTGGGGTACCCCATTGCACCCCATTAACGCAGCCTCTGTCCCCAGGGAACGACATCGTGGAGTGGCTCATCCAGAAGTACGGCATCTCCGAGGAGGGTGAGTGCCCTGGCGCGGGCAGCCGGCACCGCGGGGGCAACTGGGGCTTCCGAGCCTCTACGCAGCCCCCAATCCCGCTCCGCAGAGTCCCTGCACCTCGGCAACCTCATCGTGAAGCACGGCTACATCTACCCCCTCAAGGACCCGCGCAGCCTGGTGCTGCGGGCGGATGAGTCGCCCTATCGCTTCCAGGTACAGCCGCGCCGGGGCACGGCACGGCCCCAGCGCCGGGGCTCCCCGGCTGGGCACCGTGGCACCCCATGGACGGCGCCTCAGCCTCTTCCTCCCCCACAGACCCCCTATTTCTGGACCAGCACCAAGTGGCCGGCCACGGAGCTGGACTACGGTAGGTGCCGCCGTGCCGCTGGCACCGACGCGGGCTGCGACCCCTTCCCAGCCCCCTGAGATGCCGCTTCTCTTGCAGCCATTTACCTGGCCAAGAAGAACATCCGCAAGCAGGGAGATCTGATCGAACATGAGAAGGTGAGCGGTGCCCTCCCCACACCTGTGATGAACTGGGGGAGTCTCGGCTCACCCAGGAGCCGGTGCTCGCCCGGGGCCGGGGGCACATCCTGTGCTGGAGTGGCAACAGGACCCGGAGCCGGGCAAGGGGACAGGTGCCACACCGTGCCTACCTGTCGCTCCTCAGGACAACTACAACCTCCTGCACAAGCGGATCAACCACACGTGGGACTTCGTGGTGATGCAGGCACGGGAGCAGCTCCGGTGAGTGCGGGCACGGCCGGCACCGCTGCGCCCCGGGGAGCGGCCGGGATGGAGCACCCCTGGGTGCCGGGCAGGCAGGGTGCCAGCACCTCCCCGCTGCCTCTGCACGGGCAGGGCAGCCAAGCAGCGGCGCAAGGGCGACCGCATCGTCATCGACTGCCAGGAACAGGCGTACTGGCTCGTCAACCGGCCCCCGGTGAGCGAGGGGCGGGGGGGTCGGGCTGGAGGGTGCAGCCCTGGCACCACGCACGGCCCCGGCCTGGGCAGCGGGTCTGGGGGGTGCGGGGGTTCCCCCCAGCCCTCAGCACGATGCTCTCGTTGCAGCCAGGAGCCCCCAATGTGCTGGAGCAGGGTCCCGAGCGCAGGAACTGCCACACCACCCGTGTCCAGCTGGTGAGTGGGGGTGTCCAGGCACCCCTGGGGCTGCCAGCGGGCACAGGGCACACCCAGTGCCTGTGCCAGGTTGTACAGCTGCCCCGGTGGGTGCCCATCCGTCTCACCCCAGGGTGTGCCCAATTTTGGGGTGAGGGGTGAGCCCCAGCTCTGCTAATGTCCGTGGGTCCCCCACCCCAAGCATGGGGAGTCCGTGTGTTTGTCCTTGCACCCACCACCCCCTCTGTGCCAGCACCTCTAATCCCTGCAGGGCAGCTGTGCTGCAGGGAGCCCTGGTACCCCGGGGTTCCAGAAGCAGCTACCAGGCCCTTCCTTGTCTTGTGACCCCACTAATGCTGCCCCAGCACCCCCAGGCTGTCCTCACTAACCACCCACTTTCTCTTCTCTGCGCCATGTGCCGTGTCCTCTGCCCACGTAAGTGTCACTAACCTAGGGCCGGTGTCACATTGGGGTGTGGAGCGGGGGAAGCCAGGGTTCATTCCAGGGCTGTGCTGGCTGGGCCAGGAGGGCTGGGGGAATGAGGCTGGAAGCCACAGGGATGGGCTACAGAGTCCTGGGGTGGGGGCCTGGGTGCCTGGATTGTCGAGGGTGGTGGTGGCAGGACAATGTCCTGGCCCCACTGTGCCCTCACCCAGCCCCATGTGTCTCTTGCAGACCAAGAACATGGATTACTACAAGCGAGAGGTGAGTGGGGTGAGGGGTGGGGGCAGCTCCTGGGGGGCACGAGCTGCCAGGCACCCCAACATCTCCCCTGCGCCTGGCCCCAGATCGAGTACTGCAGGAAGGCCATGGCCAGGACCAGGGTGAAGTCCTCCATCTGCCTTGAGGGGTGAGTGGCAGCAGCTGCCCCAGCCACGGGCTGGGTCCCTGTCAGAATGACAGGGGCACCCACATCACAGCAGCTGGTGGCTGGCACCACAGCCCTCAGCAGGGAGTGGAGCTGAGGCTCTGTAGAGCTCGGGTACATCCCCACCATATCCCTGTCACATCCCCACGATGGCTGGGGTTGGTGGCCGTGGTCACCTCCAGCCACCACTCCTGGCAGGTACATCAAGTTCAACGAGCAGTACGTGCCCCACGACCCCATCATGTCTGGCTGCCTGCCCAGCAACCCCTGGATCACAGATGACACCACGTACTGGGCCATGAATGCCCCCACGTAAGTGCCCCAGCCCCAAGCCCCCCCGTACCCCAACCCACAGGACAGGGTTGTGGGGTCTGTGGGGTCTATGGGGTCACACAGGCTGCCATGGGCTGCCAGCCCCAATGCCGCTGTCACCCACAGGGTGACGACTCCCACGAAGCTGCGTGTGGAGCGCTGGGGCTTCAACTTCAGTGAGCTCATCAATGACCCCCTGGGCCGGGCACAGCTCCTCGAATTCCTCAAGAAGGAGTTCAGTGGTGAGAGGCCCCAGCCCCAGCACCCCAGACCCACCAGTCTGACCCAGCACCACCAAACCCACCATGCCTCAGCAGTGTCTAATCCACTGTCCAACCCTAACACCACCAAACCAACCCATTACTGTGTCCTGCCATTCCTCAACCCACCACCACAACCCAGTACCTCCCAGCTAATCTGCCCCATTTTCCCTGGTTCCACTGGCCCAGCTGGCCCTGTCCCATGGGGGCACATGCCCAGCCACGATGCCCTTTGGGGGTTGCCCATGTCCCCATTCCCAGCTCCATGTCCTCCCCAGCTGAGAACCTGAGCTTCTGGGAGGCATGTGAGGAGCTGCGCTATGGGGAGCAGTCCCGCATCGCCGAGATCGTGGACTCCATCTACCAGTGAGTGCCAGTGGGACGAGGGTTCGGGAGGACAGATTTGGGGGTGGTCAGGCCATCATGGTGCTATGTCCCAGGGCGGGCCTGGGCTCACCCCGTCTGTGGCTCCCCAGGCAGTTCCTGGCTCCCGGGGCCACGCGCTGGGTGAACATCGACAGCAAGACGATGGAGCGAACACTGGAGGGCATCAAGACGCCCCATCGCTACGTGATGGACGATGCCCAGATGCACATCTACATGCTGATGAAGAAGGTGGGTGAGGGCGGGGCTCGGCAGTGAGGGGCTGGGCAGTGAGGGGCTGGGCAGGATCTTGATGCCTCTGCTCGCTCAGGACTCCTACCCGCGGTTCCTCAAGTCGGACCTCTACAAGAACCTCCTGGCCGAGGCCATCATTCCCCCGGAGACCAAGAAGCGGTGAGGGCGGGGGCCGTCCCCTGGGGCGCTGGGTGGTCCCCGCCGGTTCTGACCCCGTTCTGCCCGCAGGGTCTTCCCCTTCATGCGCAAACAGCGGCATTCCAGCCCCAGCCCGGCCCTGCTCCTGCCCGCGGGCGATGCCGAGGAGAGGAGCAGGAGCCCTTCCACTGCCCCCGTCCCCGAGGAGGAGAGCTGAGAGCCGCAGCCCCCAGCCAATATGGGAGCCCCCTGACCCAGCACACCCAGCCCCGCCGCAGGACCCTGCCGGCAGTAGCACTGAAGGAGAGAAGCCATATTCCCCCCAGAGTCCTCTCGGAGCCAGGCTGACCCCGCCGCAGCCCCCGCTCACATCCCCACGCCCTCCTCTCCCTCGGGGAAGCCGCACCCAGCCGGCCTGGTGCGGGGTCACCCCCTCCTCCTACCCCCACCTCGGGCACCAGACAATAAAACCCCCGTGGGGAAACACCGTGGCTCCCGTGGTTTTTGGGGAGGGGGACCAGAGAGACATCGGTAGGGTGGGAGGTGCACAAAGTGCTGCCCACTTTTCCAGGCTGGATTGTGACCTGTACTCTGGGCTGGCAGCAACGCCCTCCCACGCCTGCAGCAGCCAGCAAGGGTGCAGACCCCGGCAGGGGAGCAGCCCCCTCAGACAAGTGTGCCCATGGCACAGCCATCACCCACGGCTCTGCTTGCTCCGAGGGGCAGCATCAGCCTGGCATGGCTGAGCTGGCACTCAGGCGTTACTAGTGTGCCCACCTACACCCTGGGAGGGACAGAAAGGCCTCTGGAATGGGGCTGGCATGCCACAGCCCTGTGGGCTGGCAGGGGCACCAGGAGCAGGGCTGGCAGCTGAGCCACTGTCCCTGTCCACGAACTGCTAATCTGAGCAGAGGCCGAGGATGGCACGGCAGGATTATTCCCTTCCCGGGAGCCGAGCCCTAGCTGCGGGGGATTATCGCTGGTGGTTACATAAAGGAGAGGGGGGCTGATGCCCAGCAGTGCTCAGCCCTGGAGCCCAGCCTGCTCCACACGTACCCACACAGCAGAGCTGGGCACAGCTCCAGCCCCACATGGACAAAGAGGTGCCATCCCCTATCGGCATCAACAAACCATGGGATGTTGGGGATAGTGGCATGTTTCCTTGCCGCAGAGCCTGGCAGGGAGCAAGGGGCATTCTCAGCTCGGTGCTGGGGCAGACAGAGGGCCCTGGGGCAGGGGAAGCTGCTGGAGCCTCGGTCACAGGATGGAGCTTGGGACCTCAGTGCCGGTAGCCACCGGGCAGTGACAGATGGCCCCGGGCTCCAGGAGACAGCGCCTGCCACGCGTCTCCCTCCAGCTTGATCCAAATCCAAACCCTGGCATGAGATTTTCGTGCTGATGGACTGCAGCGGGAATCTGGGGTGTAAAACCAGGTCACAGAGCCCCAGGTGGGGGCAGGGATGGGCTGGCCCAGCCTGGTTATCTAACTCCAGTCTCTCTCCACATGCTCCTTCTCCCTTTTCCTGGTCCATTACCTGACCGCAGGAGGACAGGGCAGCAGGCAGCACCACAGCCATCAAAGCATCACCAGGACACCTGGATCCTTCCCGAGGACAGGGGTTTTGCCTTGGGGAGGTCACTCAAAGGGCTGCCAAAAATTCCCAAAGTCTTGTGTAACCTCCAAAATCAAAGCAGGGCACCATTTACAAACAATGCAAAAGAGGGTTTATTGAAACCATTCCGGTTAGAGCAAGTCCTGTACGGCACAATTTGCAATAAGTTAAAGAACCAAACCAAACAGTTTCAGTGTTAAAAACCACACTAACACATAACACAGTGATATAGCCATCACCACCCAGTTGAGTTATTGAATCAAGGCACAAAGTCATTCATTAAATACTGCAAAAAAACAATGACACAGGAAAATAAGCTCGAAAACAGACTGGTTTTGTTAAGAAGGTGCTGGTTTGGCACTGATGCGTTTAATTGAGCTGCCACGGGGAGATCTGCGTTTCCAAAGTGTCTGGAAACATTGCTGGACAACTTAAAGCCAGAAAAGCTCCCCAAAGCTGAAAATCCAGCTCTCGTGAAGGAACATTCAGTGTGCTTATGGGAAGGTCTGGTATGGGTAGGGATCGGAGGAGGGAGAGTGCAGTGAGAATACAGCCCAGGCACCTTGCTCCCTGCCAGGGGAATCTCAGCAGGAAACAATCCACATCCGCAGATCAAGCTGGACTACAGTGCAAGTCTGGCTCCCCTGCCCTGTGCCCTGCCCCAGCTGGCTGAAGGGCAGCCTCCATCCAGTGCTTGGAGCCTCTTATGGCTTCAACGCTGGCCAGGGACCTGTGGGGCTGTCAGGCCTAAGGTGCTGAGCAAAGAGGAAACTCAGGCTGGGGGAGGCAGCTGAGGAGCCTCCCTGCACTCCCAGACTCCCTCAGGAAACAGCTGGTGAGACAGGCAGAGGGGGAACCCCACCATTTTGAGCCCAGGGTGCTTTGAAGGTTGTGGAGCACTCTCCAGAGAGCATCCTTGTCTTCCTGCACAGCCGGGACACCCCAGGACCAGCTCCCTTGACTGCCTGGGATATGGGTCACAGGGTAGAGGGAGCTAGGGCATCCTTTAGGCAGCCACTGGCCAGCTGGAAGCAGGAGGTGTCCAGGCAGCCCAGCTCCCTGTGCTGTCTGCCTGGGAGGGCTGGGGCTGTGGTGTGACCTGGTGACAGCAGCTACCCATTCGGGCTCAGCAGTGACTGAAGGGAAGAGCTGATGACTGATGCTGCACATTCCCATTCTCCAGTGCTTCTACACATCCCCAATGTCAGACTCAGCAAGGGAGGGAGGCACTGGCCAAACCCCCTCCAGCACTGCAGAGCTTGAGAGAGGTTATTTTTAGGGCTATTTTTATTTTCAGGACTGAACAGCTGGTTAAAGCTGTTTTCAAGGCTCTGCACCTTGTTTCTACAGCCTGCACTGGCACCCATCAGGACAGGGAAGAGCAAACACCTCATGGTGCTACATGAATCTCCAGGAGAAACATGTCATCTTCACACTGCAACCTGTTCCACCCCCTCGGGATACCAGGCTGGGCAGAGAGAAAAGCACCCGAGGATCCTCACCCAGCATCACTTCAATTCCAAGGGCTGGGAGGCAGCACAAAGCTCCTGCCCACCTCCTGGCAGCAGCGACAGTGCTTGGAGAAGGCTCCTCAGCAGCTGGAAGGCTGAAGGAGCAGGGAGCTGGCACTGCCACCTGGGTACAGGGCTTCCCAGAGCGGCAATCCCAGCTCCCAGAAAAGGTTAAAGTGCAATTCTACTCCAAAAAAAAGGATGTCCTAGATCCTCTGGGTCCTTTAAACCAGGAGAGGTGGTGGTGGCACTGCCAGGGACCATCCAGCCTGGGCTCAGGGTGTATTTCTCACCACCTATAAGCAGACTGAGGGAATGAATGAACATTGATGCATCCATCAATGGATGGATGGTGGAGAGACCAGCTCCCTCGGTGTCACCAACACTCTACAGCCTGGCTGGGAAGGAAGCAGCAGAGGACACAGACACAGGCAGGCTGGTGACTGCAGAGTAGGACACGTGGGGCTGTTCTTGAGGAAAAGGCCATTTGCTAAGTAGAACAACACTTTAACCTGTGCTTTGCTGGCCCAGGTGGTATCAGATACACCACAGCCATGGCTGGGGTCACCACACACCCCCCACCACTAATGAAGCAGGGCCCAAATCCAGGAGAGGGTAATTGCAAATCAACCTGCAGCCAAGCACCTCTCCCCAGCCAGGAGAGCTGACTCAGAAAGGAAATCTAACACCACACAGTGAACTCCACTTCTCAGACATCCCAGAAATCATCAACTCTGGCATCTCAGCAAGCATGTGTTTTCCTCCAGACACATTCCTGAGTCAGCACAGCTCTGTGGGCACAGAGGGATGGAGGGGAAAGCCCTCCTCCCTGAGCTGATGACACTTCAGTGATGGCC
Organism: Erpornis zantholeuca; assembly: GCA_013400515.1. Classification (NCBI taxonomy): domain Eukaryota; kingdom Metazoa; phylum Chordata; class Aves; order Passeriformes; family Timaliidae; genus Erpornis; species Erpornis zantholeuca. Next base: position 524,854 of record VZTN01013604.1, on the reverse strand, counting down.
AAGCACTGAAGTCCCATCAGCTCTGAGGACAGATGCTCTGGCAGCTGACCCCTCAGCCTGGGTGTCCCTGGACACTGGGGGTGCTTCCCTGCCAGCCACGCTTTGGTTTGCGGATCGAGAAAGGCAGCTTTCTATTGGAATCCAGGCTCTGGGCTTGCTGAGAGCACGGCTGCAGAGCAGGGGCAGCCTCTCCCCGGCCCTCAGCAAGCTCATGGTCGGCTCTGGAATCGCATCCTGTAGAGGCGGTCCCGGATGTACTGCTCACTGTCCCCAGCCACGTGGCCCAGCCAGATCAACCTGCTCCCCGAGACATCCTCCTTCAGCTTCCTCTTCATCAGGGACACGGGGCCTGGCCCCTCGCTGGGCTGGGGGCCCCGCAGCAGCACATAGCAGGCGTGATGGCTCCGCTCAAACAGCGCCGCTGCAACGGAGCACATGGAAACGCAGCCTAAGCCTTCCGTGCCTGGACTGGCCACCAGACCCAACACCACCCACAGGGGCCAGGAGGGACCAGTGTCTTCCTGCAGCTCCTTGCTGGAGGGCTGGAAGGAGAGGACTTACCAGTGAACGCAACTATTTGGTCCGTGCTGTTGCGGAGCTCCAACAGGACATGAGAGTAGGAAGGATGGAAAAGGTACAGCTTCTGGAAGGGAGCTCTGTCTCTCTGCAACCAACAGGACACTATCAGGACACACTCACATGTTATGCCAGAGACAACACCAGCACCAGGCTCAGCTATTACTCACGCTCGACAGGATACACCCAGCCAGACACTTGTCCGTGTTAGCCCAGCTCAGCCTGACTGACGCCATTAGGACAAGTGCTGGGATTTTGCTTACTGCTGTCCTTCCCACTCCAAGCTTCCTGCAAATAGCTGGCCTGTCTACTGCAGGCAGGAGACAGATTTTTGCCTCAGGGCCAGCAGAGTGAGCAAGGAAAGCAGAGGCAGCTCAGCTGGTGCTCCAGCAGCCTCTGAGACACAATCTGTCACCAGCGCTGCCTGTCACTGCCCCGAGGGCTCTGCAAGCAGCTGAGGTGTGCACTGAGGCTGCCAGAGACTGCCTGGGGCACAGAGAGGATGTTCACGTGGCCACAGGGATCACTGCATGCAGTGCTGCCATGGAAGGCTCCCAGGCAAACAGCATCAACTCCAGGGGTACCAGGCCAGAAGCCTCCCACCTTGCCTACAGTGCCACATCAAGGCAGGGCAGCAACTCTGCTCACAGAGCCACCAAATTCCTTTTCTCTACATAACCAGGCTGAGGATGACAAAAGCTGCTGGTGCCACCAGCACCTGTAGGGACACAGCTATGGACACTGACCCCATACCCAGAGCATTAGGCTTCAGTGTCAGTGGCACAGACAGATGGGAATATCAACACTGTGAGAATGGGGTAACTCCACCCAATTCTGGCCCAAAGTCTGGAGAAGAGCAGCCCTCAGGAGCACCACTCACTGTCTCATTGCCTGGCTCCTGGTAGTCTCCCCAGATGAGGAAGGCAGAGCGGTGATCCGCAGTGGAAAGCGTGGCTGGGCCAGGGCTCCCTGCTCCCGAGTTCAGCTTCAGATCCCACTGGACTGCTCCAGATCCACTCTCAACAATCATAACCTAGCAGGGAAGAAAGAAAAGGAACTCATGACAAAGGCATCTAACAAGCCATGAGAGAGATGTCAGGTCAGCTGTCTCTCCCCACACTGTCTATGGGAACAAGTATCTGACACATGGGAAGATGAGGAAATACTTGAAGCATCACAGAGCATCACAAAGCTGTGAGACCTGGGGTGGGCCACATTAGAGTAAAGTCAGAAGTTATGCAGCTACTTCAAGGGGTTCAAAGTTCTGTCATTGAAGCCTCTTGCTGAGAAGAGAATTAAAGTGCCTGAGCTGGCTTCAATAACCTGTTGAAAGAGATCCTTTCACAGCTTAAAGCTTCTTAAAATCAGCCAGAGGGAACACATCCCACCAACTGTCCTTGACTCAATTCCTGCTTGAGCTGTGACATACAGAGAAATGGTAAGTTAAAAGGAAGAGATTTCAAACCTTCTTCCTGTTGGGTCCAATTTCACTCTCCAGGACAATACCAAGAACATCAGGTTTATAGTAACCGAGCAGCGGCTCACTGAGGGAGAGAAAGAGCAGAGACAGATCAGAACCCACCCTGTTGGTTGGGCATACTTTGCTTTCCCAGTTGCTTCTATCCTCCCACAACTGCCCTGGTAAGAAACTTGACTGCCACAACATTGGGTGTGGCTGGTATCACCCCAACTCTGAGCCCAGCCACATCACAGCAGGCAAATAATGAGGAATCAAAGCTTTGAGCTGCTCCATCCTGAAGCGGCACCCAGCATTTTGCTAGCACAGGGAACAAAACACCATGAGCAAGATCCAGATATGACCCAGGCAAAACAAAAATTTTATCTGCCAGGACACTGCTGTTGCTGGGATCTTGGGAATGCCACATCTAGCCTAGACTGAGAACATTACCTCAAAACACGGGACACATTAAGGGTCCACACAGTGTGGAGATCTTTTGTGTTGATCAGTGTAGCCATCTCTGAGCTCACAACCAAGAGGTTGTCCCGTGACCGCCCAGGAACTTTTGCCAGGTAGCGAAAGTCTCCAAATCTGAACAAGGACAGAGAAATGATTAAGCTTTTCAGACCATGGGTGGTTTTATTGTGAGGTTTGGAGTTTTTTCCCTAGACAGTAAATGCAAACACGAAACCCCAATGTGCTTTGCCTGCTTCCTGTGAACCCCTGATGAAGCCATTAACACCAACCCTCTTCCAGAGCTTTGGATGTGCTCCCAGTCCAAAAGCCACATAGCCAGGAGAGAACAAAGCCCCAACAGGCCATCCTGTCAGGAACACCAGCACCTTCCTCCCCACCAGCCTCACACCTGAGAAGGGATAAGCGATGAGTGGTGCGGTCAATGTTCTTCTCCCACTGAGGATCCTGCTGCAAGCAGGATTTAATTTCCTTCCCATACTTCCCAACTGCTTCACTGCACAGATCTTTCAGGGAATATGCATAGAGAGAGTTCTCTGTGGAAAAGTAACAAAAAAGAAAAAAAGAAAAAAGAAAAGAAAAAAAAAAAAAAAAGAAAAAAAAAAAAAAGCAAGAATGAGAGAGATAAGTTATCCTGCCCTGGCTCTGAACTCTATGATTTTCCAGATCAACTATATTTTTAGGGCTTGCATCATAGAGTTGTAGTGGTATTTTGAGACTCAAGCCTGCTATTGAATGCTTTTAACATTTTATCTGTTCGTAATCCAAGTGTTCCACAGTAATCATTTGCTATAAATGACTGCCTAATCCTTGCATGCTTGACATTTGTTAAATAAAATCACTACAGTACGTAACAAACTGCAGTTTAAGCAGAAGCCCTCCCTTCTCTTGGCCCTGAACAGCTCTTTGACTAGGTGAAAGCTCCACACAGCTTGTAAGAATGCAAAACACGCTCTCAGATGATGTCTACTAATCCTGATCTCAGTTACAATCACTCTTACAATCACTCTTTCAAGCAGGGCTGTACCTGTGTAGAAAAGGAAGTAGGAGGAGGAGCGCAGGTCCAGCCTGATGTAGCGAGCGTTGCCATCCACGGTCAGGCTGACAGTGGAGCCAATCCGTTGGCCAGTTTTTCCTGAATAGATGAAGGTGTTAACCTACACAGAGAAGGGATTAAAGACAAAAATCAACAAGGCTAAAGCTGGTACAAAACAGCAACTGAATGTTTGGATGGAAAGTCTCTCCCTGGTTTTGGAGGAGTGGGCATGGGTTCGGTGACCCCTCTGCTGTGAATTCTTCTGGAAGTTTGAAAGCCACTTCCAGCATAGCCACATGCTCTGGGAATTTGCTACCTCTGTCATCCACCTTCCTTCCAGACTGGGACTGTGGAACAGCAGCCTCAGCTCTGCTGTAAGGACAGCAAAGATCCATTCAAGCCTAAGATAGAGATGACCTAAAGGCAGGAACAATGCAGTATATGGACAGGGGAAACTTGGCTTCACATGGCAGCTCTGCTAAATGCTTTAAGTGCCCTAATCTACTACTCCTTCAGCTTATATGAGTCCAATAAGATAAAAGAGCTGATAGGTTTCTTTCTATTCTTCGTGCAGGGTAACAAAATCCACTAAAAACATTTCACCTGGGAGAATAAAGGTTAAAGTCAGGATCAGATTTAAATGTCTGAGCAACAATCAGAGTCTGGGGAGAGCAATGGACTTCAGGGACAAGCAAAACATCTGACCAAGAGAAACAGCATCTATCAGAAATGCTGAGTCAGGCAGGAACCCTTCCCTCTACTTTGAGAGGGAGGGACTGGGAAAGAGAAGGAAATCTGCTGCTCCCAAAGTGAATCCAGAGAGTCTGGGAGGTGAATAAGGGATCAGGTTTGCTGGGGAGAATGAGAACACAACTGGAGAGGGAGAGCAACACATCCACCAGCTGTTCCCGGCCTCCTGCACTGGGAGGAGACACACACCAGCTCTGGTAGATCAGTCACACCTTTACTGGCAAGCACTGGTCCAGTGGCTGCCCTGGGACAGCAAGAGCCAGAGGTATTTATACAGGGAGTGAGAAAACACACCACCTTCCTCGCTGCACTGCCAACCCCTCTGTGTTGCCACAGCAGATGGATCCCAAAAACCAGCACATTTTCTGGGATGTGTTTGTGCTGAAGCTTGCAGCAGGCAGGGGTCAATGGGACTCTCTGGAAAAGCTGCCATCTAACCCCCTGCACCTGGACCCTTCCACAGACTGCTCACAGCTCTGTCCTTTCAACTTCAGCCCTTGATAGCAACAAAGCTCCTCTACTTGAGTACTGAATCTCCCTTCTGACCAGCCCTTTCCAAGCTGCAGAGCTCCACTCCAGCTCCTACATTTGCGTGACTTCTCAAAAGAGAACATACTTTTCCTTAAGTTGGCAGAGTGCTTGCCAAATCCAGAGGGAGGAAGGCATTTCATACCAAGATAGCAAGAGAGCTTAAATAGAAAACAGATCAAAAGGCAGTCTTGCAGAACAGAGGCTACATTCAAACATTTCTTGGCCGCCTAAGATTAAAAAAACAAAAGTCTTGAGATAACTGGGATAGCAAAAGCAAGGAGGAAAGGAAACAGAGAGAACTGTAGGAGGTGGAGAAGATAGAATTTCTCATTACTCTGGCAACAACAGTGCCTTGGACAGCAAAACCCTATTTTCTTATGGAGGATATTGGCCAAGAGAGCCAATGGCACCTGGCTTGTACCAGCCATAGTGAGGCCAGAAGGGCCAAGGAAGTGCTTCTGCCCTCGTACTGGGCACTGCTGAGGCCACATCTTGAGTGCTGTGTCCAGTTCTGGGCCCCTCAATTCCAAAAGGACTCTGAGGTACCAAAGCAGGTCTGGGGAAGGGAAGAGAGCTGAGGAAGCATCTGGAGCACATGTCCTGTGAGGTGGGACTGAGGGAGCTGGAGGGCTGAGCCTGGAGAAAAGAAGGCTCAGGGGAGACCTCACTCACCTCAACTCCCTGACAGGAGGGTGGAGCCAGGCGGGAGTCAGGCTCTGCTCCCAGGGAAAAAGGGACAGGACAAGGGGGAATGGCCTCAAGCTGTGCCAAGGGAGGTTCAGGTTGGACATCAGGAGGAATTTCTTCAAAAAGGGTTGTTAAACATTGGAAGGGGCTGCCCAGGGAGGTGGTGGAATCTCCACCCCTGGAGGTGTCCAAGGAAAGCCTGGACGTGGCACTGAGTGATCTGGGCTGAGTGACAAGGTGGGGATGGGTCCCAGCTTGGACTTGATGATATCAGAGGTCTTTTCCAACCTTAATGATTCCATGGCTCTGGTATAAGGACATGGGGCTCCCACTGCTCCCATCAGAGCCACAGGTAGCTGGAACTTGTGTGCTCTGAACGGGACAGACTGGGCATGCAGACAACGCTGTGCCACTCCATCATGGATGTAGATGTTTTAGCAGAAAAAACTACTCTAGCTACATGACGTTCCCCCTCTCAGAAACAGGAAAAGCAATATGTGGAGGGAGAGAATACAACCAGTAGCTGTTTCATTAAATGGACTCAGATCAGAATTAACCAGCACTGTGGCACTGGAAGAGCAGTGCAGAGCAGACCACAGGCAGAGAGAGATAAGGGATCAGAAAAGGGCAGTGCTGGTACTAAAGCACTGACTGTCAGCTGTGCTTTGATCTAAGAGCCAAAGCTGTCAGGGTTTGTTCACTTCCACTTCTCTAAGCAGAGAAGCAGAAAACTGCAAGCTCATCTTGCCCCGGCTCACTCCCCAGATAGCCCAGGAACATGCAGTGAGGAGAGCACAGGGGGAGGGATTACTGGCCAGCTCTTTGATTTATTTTATTTTTTTAAACCATAAAACACTTGTGCTCATTTGGGAGTACATCTCTGAATGGTGGGAAAGAACCCACTCCAAACCCACAGAAACCAGAGGCCTCCATACACCTCCTCTGAGACTACAAGGTGGAAATAAACAGCATTCCTGTCATCCCCTGGGGTTATCAGAGCTTCAGGATGACATACCTTGCCTCCTTTAGTAATGAAGATTATCAGGTCCTGAACTCCATCATCATCCACATCTGGAATCACTGACAGAGGAGTCAGCACAGTAGAATTAGCTCCGAAGTCACCCAATTCCCTCCACAGAACTTCCCCTGGAAGACAGTGGGAAACAGTCATTAAAAGGCATCTTAGGTTGAAAGGTTATCAATGCTCCTATTCCAGCCCATCAGCACCACAAACCAGCCTCATTTATGCTCATCATGGGGTACTTCCTTGCCTTTCTGCATTCCCAGTGAATCCCAGTATCCACAATTTCATCTTACATTGGAAAGCAATCCTAGGTGTCTGCAGGAATGCACCCAAACACCCTGGCACAAAGAGCAGCTTGCTTCCCTTGTGCCTTTGGTTAACAAGCTTCCCAGCATGTTCGTGGCATGGAGAATCCTTTGTTGTGATCCAAATCCCTGCTGCTGTGCACTTAAATCTGCACAGACATTTTGAGACCATAAAGCAGCTGAATCCTGACCAGTGTTGCTGCTACTCCTGGCAGAACCTTCTTTGCTGCAACTTGCCTCCTGCAGATGTTCCTGCAGATGTTTCCCCACTGACATGACCAGACACAACTCAGGCCACATCCCACCTCTCCCTTGTTTGAAGAACACACATGGCTCAACACTGTTTGCAAACTGAGCTAACAAAGCTTTGCTTTTCAAAAAACAGTTGGGTGGCTGGGGTGAGTTTCTCTTCAACAGCTCCAGAGCAGTCAAGTGGCTCTATCCATCCACTGTCCAAGGCTGTGGGCCACTTTCCAGTCACTGACCAGTGGAATTTGCAGTGGAATCTGGCAGAGAGGACACTGGTGGGGGGGGTTTCTTTCTAATGAACACTTCAGTGTCTGATTAGGTGCTCCCAGGGCAAATGTTTACCCTCCCCTTTACCCAGCATCACACACAGCAATTATCATTTCAGGAATGCAAAGTAATCATCTGTTCTTTGTCAGGAAGGCAGCTGGACTGAAAGCCAAGGAATTACTACTTGATGCTGTCTGCAATAATTTAAGGCAGGCTGTATTTCTAGTAGGATTGCTCCAAAGCTTTTACTGCAACGCTGAAAAAACCACTTGGATTTGTTACTATGACAACAGATGTGAAGTGAAGAGAGCAGATTTCCTAGTTTCCTTAGGCAATCACGGGAGGACAAAGAATTTTTCCCTCGAAGAAAATAAGCAGGCAGAGGAAGAACAGAAGTTTTAAATTACCACATTCTAGCTTTGGGACAGTCAAAAGGTACAGGAGTAAGACCAGGCTAATGAAATTCACTTGTCAGTGCAGAAGGTTCTAATCTTTGGTGGTTAGACAGAAGACATAGTTTGGGAGAAAACATCTTATTCTCTTAAAAGAGCAGTCTGAGTAAAGAGAAACAGGTGACACTGAGCTGGATTCAACATCAAGCACTTGAGAAGCTTTCCATGCTCTAACCCAGCCCACAGAGAGCACAGACTGTGAAACCAGCCCCCTCCTGCTCCATAAACAGGAGATGGGACTGTCCTGTCTGACATCTGCAGTGTCCCGGGGCTTCCTCAGAGCCCGGGGTCATGGCACAAGCATGGCAAGAGGAGCCAAGATGGAAATAGGCCAAGTGCCTAGACTGCAAATCTAACCTGGGTAAAAGGGTTGGATTTTTTTGGTCTGGAAGGAATAATAAAATCAGAACTCAGAAGACTGAGTTCAGCAGATGCAGAGGACACAGAGACTTTTCTCCCTGTGAGATGTTCTGCAGGTTGGGTTCTGGTTTATTTATTTAGTGATTTCTCACACAGAAGCAGTTCCATACATCTGATCATCATGGTGCCCTTTCTGCTACATCCCTCAGGAGACCAGAACCACCCACAGGCCTCACAGTTCAGGCTGCTGGAGGATCAGGTGAAGAGAGAAGGTGTAACAAAACCCTTACTCCCATCCTCATCCTTGAGACTCCGCTTCAGGCTATAGCAGAGATGGAATAATATATGGCTACAAAGACTTTTACTTTGACCTGGAACAGTTAATCTTAAGCTCTTATGTGTCCCAGTTTGCTGATAAAATAAACATGCAGGAATGTTAGATGTTCCACACAAACAGGAGGAGCACTCCTACACTTCCCTTCTTGCCCGCTCAGGTCACTTCTTGTGGCAACAAAGAAAGCAGGACTTAACACAACTTCAACTGATAAAAAAACACCAACTTTATCAGCATTTAAAGATCAAAACCACATCAGACACTTAGAGATGATAATCTGACTATCTCTCCTTCAATCTTCCTATAGGCAGGGACTAGACAGCCTGAGAGCCCTGGAATCTCACCAAATCCGCCACGATGATGAATCATTAACAGCTAAAGATTGTGCTGGCTACTGTTTTTAGCACACTGTGATGTAAGTTAGACTTTGCCTCTTTGAATACATTTAGCCTATTTAAATACATTTTATTCTGCTCTGCCCTCCTAACCCCCAGTCAACTACGCTCAGAAACCATTTTTAACCTACTTAATAGCAAAAAGGCATCAAAATACTCAAAATCCTGGGTTAGTCACTTTTCGATCTGAAGCATTTTTTCCTCTCTTGCTTTGAAGTTATCTATGGAATGTTTTCTTTGCTGTACTGCTGTGACCTGTAGCTTAGCCTGCCTCCTTCTCTCCACACTTGCCTTTATGGCTGTCTTTAGTTACACGCCTTTGGCTCCACTGCCAACTTTCTACACTTTGACCTGAAGTAACCACTTCATTAATAGTCTAAAAATAACCTGTGCTAAAGCCTAGACATGAGGGACATGGTGCTGTCTCTGTTGGTACAGAAACTTTCTGTGTGTATCTACACTTCCATCTACACTGGAAATTAAAAGCTACACCAGATTTTCCTCAGATTCCTTAGAGCTGTACCTCTGCCTATTTCTTTTTCCCAATTTTTGGAAAATGAGGTGTGAGGGGTTCAATACCAGATACAGAGGATGGGATCCTAGGGAGAACATGTATTGTTCAGACATCTGAAACAGTGACCCCCAAAATGGAAATGTATTTTAGGCTTCACCAGCAACGAAGTTTCAAGGTGCAGCAGATGGTCACTGTTCCTAAAGTAGTACAGGCACTCCTTACCCCCACCCACGTTAGGCAAGATGATGACGATGAATTTCTCCACCTCTAAGTTTAGAAAGGAAGAAACCTTTCCATAGGAACCAGGAAGAATCGTAGACGACTGAAACAGACTGGCAAGCACTTCTTCTAAGTGCTCTCCTTAACGACTTTAAAATCATAAACGCCTAGAACTCCCCCTCCTCTTGCCACGGCAGGCGCTCCTGGCACGCACACACGAATATCTGGGAAACGTTGCAGGTGCAGGTTTGTGTCTAACCCTGGAGAGTGTAAAGTAACATTCACAGCTAGTGACTGCTCCTCCTGTTTCAAAAGCTGTTGGAACGCTGGTCTTACGCAACAGTGGCTGGCACAAACCCCCACCAGAGCCCAGCCTTTGGAACAGCAAGGCTGAGAGCACACGCTCCTCAACGCCCAGCGAGTGGCTCTGGCAAGGTTTCCAAGATAATAAATACCCAGTGCCCATTGTTCATGTCCCAGCCAGTTGTGTCACGCTGATGTCTGTCCTGGAGGCTACCAGGTGAGGAATGCAAGTGGCCCATCCCCTGTGTGGCAGCAGGGCTCTGCTGGCACTCACCTGTCTGCAGGTTGACTGCGATGAGGGACAGCAGCTTCCCCACCAAGAGGCAGCCCGGGGCCTCTGCCATGCCCAGCTGCTGGATGCCACACTGCAGCCACTGCACGTCCTCAGCAGCAGGGCTCTCCCAGAGCACGCTGCCATTCGTGCCAGACACGGCAGCAACGAAGGCACAGGGAGACGGCAGCCCTGGGGAGAAGAGATATCAGAGAAAGCTGCCCCTGCACCCACCTTTGCTGCCCTGCACCACCCAGGAGATGGGACTCACCCAGCTCTTCTCCCCACCCAGTTTTCTCTCCCAGTCACTAACTGGAACTAAAAGAGAAAGGACAGCCCTCACTGGAAGGTGTTTCTGAAGCAGGTACCTTCATCCACACAGGATCTGTTGAAGCTGCTGCTGCCATTGCTGGATTTAAAAGCAAAGAGCACATCTTGTACTTTGTCTTCATTCACATCTTCTATAGCAAGGAACTGGTAGGGCACTGCAAGAGAACACAAGCCAGCCTCTGGTGAGGATTTTCTTAGCCCACAGCAGACGAAGTTGGAGAAAAACACAAATTCCTAGAGACCTACTCACTGCCTTCATCCTGGACAGTGTAACATCAGGACAAACTGGCTTTTGTATGAAAAAAAGCCACGTACACAAGTACCAAGGACAGGAAGTTAGTGCCAAAGGATTTTTAAAATCTGCTATCCCTCAGAGGATTTGTCTTTTTTAAGAGCCAAACAGACAGAATTCGGACTATATTGAACAAAGAACAACTCTGGTCTTGGTGTGGGGTTGCTATTCTCAAAGTATAAAGAAGCCCCACCCAAGCCTCACAAAACCCAGATACTCCATCCTTCTATCAGCTAAAAGCAGCTTTCCTGAGCTCAGAGTGGCAGAACCTGGGATGTCTGCAGCACCACATACAGCTCAGTCCCTGCTGTGAGCACTATCTCTGCATTTACAGCACAACCCACTGCACACAAGATTAAAGAAAAACTCTCCCAGAAGCAATTGCTGAGCCACTGGGGAGCAGGACCCAGGCTAAAGAGCCAACTAAAGCAACCAGAATAAAAATAGCTATAGTAACTACAGAGCAATTTATTAAAAAAACAAGATGGAATTATTCTTCTCCCCTTCCTGTTGGCCATGGGGAAAAAGGAGAAAGTCAAAGTGACAGAAGAAAAAATGCCTAACTGCTTCCAACCCCAGCTGGAACTTCAAGGGAACATTTTACAGAGCAAACTTCAACAGAGACTTATTCCCAGATACCCTTTTTTTTTTGTTTGTTTGTGAAAGAGGCCAGCCTGCTACCTTGTTAGCACTTCAGCATCTAATTTCTCCACTAGATCCTGTAAACACCTCCTGGAAGCCCACTCCAATTATGATGGGCCATTGCCCATCCAGGTCAGGTATTCATAGCTCTGGCTCCCAAGGGCTGCATCCCTGCAGGTCTGGCTCCATGTTGTGCTTAGGTAGAGGCCCACAACCCAAATCCATGGCACAGAAAGGAAAAGGACTCTTGCTAAGCATTTATTCTGCTACAGCAAGCTCACCTGCATCGTTGTAGTATCGGAACCATGTTCTTTCTGAAACTGGCCTCTCTGGGCAGGGAATGATAAAGGAGAAAGCAAACACAATGATCAGGCAGAGGAATAGGGAGATGAAGAAGGCGGCAGTGCGCCACCGGGACAGCCGGGACAGCCCCGAGGACTTGATAATCCTTCTCTCCACAAAGTTTTCATGGTTCTCCTGAGCTTTTACGTCCTCAGTCTTCAGAGGGTGGATCTCAGCTTCCGAGTCCTTGTTATCCATCACAGCTCATTCATGGGTATTCAGACACACTTCTCCCCCTTCACTGCAACAATGGAAAGAGATGTTAAAGTACATTTAGAAATACATTTTAAAAACACCAATTAAAATATTCTGTTAGTACCTGATATTCACACTGGAAACATTCAATGGGAGGTGAGCAAACCCGTGTATTCTCACAGAGCTGGATACAACACACTGCTGGAGCCAGAGGTCTCCCACACAGAGCAATGGGGAGCCTGTGGAATGCAGGAACAGCACCAATTCTTCACCAGAGGAGGAAATAAACTCTGCTAGAGCTGGACAAAGAAGGCTACAGACCCCACGCAGAAAGGACTGACTGGTCTGCAGGTCTCCCTCAAGAAAAACACCCCAAAACCTCCTTTTGATGCAAAGATTTATTGCTACCTCCGATGTACGTCAGCCTGACTCCCAGCTGGAGAGGTGAAAGACAACACTTGTGACCTTTATATCCCAACATAAGGCTGTTCCCTACTGTAATGTGCACTTGAACTTCCCCAGGAGAGAGAGAAACAAACACCAGCATATTCTGTAGAGGAGCAAATCAAAGCAATTCAACACCTTATTAGATGAGAAACCACTGGGTAAATTCAGCAACCCAGCCCTGCAGAAGGCAAGAGTTATGACTTCCTTCACCGGAGAAAAAACAAGGCAGGAGTTGAGACTAAAATCAGGCAAATTTGATTTCATCAGACTGGAAGAGCTAAGAACTGCTATTTTAGCTTCTCCTGCTATAAATCATAACCTTGAGCTACAACTACAATAAACAGAGGGGTTCTGTGCTAATTTGCTATAAAAAAGGGGGGGAAAGAGCCCTAGTCAGTTAGAGGAGCCTGCAACTCATTACCCACAACAACAAAAAAAATCCAAGTTTTGTACAGATTCTCTGATAGTGCTTCTTTTAAAAAATACCACATGGGAAGAAATAAAGAATAACACATTCCAGTAGGCTTGGAAAAAAGCTGCTTGCTGTTATGAAAAGTTATATCAGAGCAAATAACCACGACAACCAAGCCAATTTTCCATGACAGTGCCCCAGCAGTCACATGTCTGGATTGTCCACTGGAGCCATTTACTTCCACAGCAATAAAGAGCTTAAAGTCAGCACCAACACAGTGCAGAGAGCCTGGGATTTCAACTCCAACAACAAGTGGGCTTGCTGGGTCTCACGTTTCTACCCAAGCTCATTTACAGGTTCCCTGAAACACAAGATGAGTCACCCTGGGGAGGCTGAGCTCCTTCAGGCAGCTGTGCCTCACCAGGCTGTCCCTGTCCAACTGCAGAGGCCTCTTCTCTTCTGGGTACAGATCACAGGGGGACAGTTCCATGGAGAGGCAACCCTGAGACAAAGGATCAGCAGCAGGTCAGCCTGGCACTGTCAACCCTTGAACCTCGCAGCCTGTGGAACTTGGAAGCACTTACTCCAACTCGAGCACTATGGCATTTGTTCTACATCAAGTACAGGATCTCACTCCAGATAATTTAATTCAACCTGCACAATACCATGCAAACGAATCAATAATGCAGAAGTTCCATCTTATTCCCAAGATCTTACTCTAAGGATTTCATCTGCCCTTCTCATTAGCCTGCCAGCCACACCAGGGACACCTTCATGGGGCCAGCTGTTCCCAGACTGACTGCAGGCACCTGACGGGTAGGAAGGCTCCAGATGGAAAGGGGAACAACACAACAAGTGGTGCTTTCAGCCTCTGCCCTGATCTGAGCATTGCTCTTTTACAGCAGGTCCAAGGTACAAGGCTCCAGGCATAGGCTGAGCAAATGATTTACTGGCGTGGAGCAGCCACGGCCACAGTGATGGGAACAGAGGCAGGAATGAGTTACATGACCTCTCCTGTGCTGGGGCAGGTGGCTCATGTGTCCCTGGCATGCCCATCTCCAGCAGCATGGAGAGGAGGATCTTCTCAAAACCAGCATGGGCTGCAACAGGGCTCCAGTGCAATCCCACCGGCTTCTCCAGCAGAGCCCTCCACAGTACAGAGCAGGGAAAGATCCAGGGCACAGCCCTGGGCTTCCAGCACCCAAAGGTGACTTCCCCAAAGGCACCAAACCCAGGCTTCTCCCCTCTCTGTCCGAAAGGGACGCCACTTAACACAGGATTGATGGCATATTTTTATGACTCACTATAAAATCTCGCCACTGTCATCTAGACTGGGATGAGAACAATAAAAAAGCAGTAATTATCCTGACAACCCCAGTAATTCCCCTCTTTTTTTGCAGCGATGACCCTACGGAGCCACTGAGTACAAAGAGCCCTCAATGCCTTTAAAGCAATTCTCTCTCTTTTCTTTCAGGGTTTGAATAATGCCCTTTGCACCCCTGCCAGAGCAGAGGCGGTGCCAGAACAAGGACCACGAAGGTCAATGGCAAAGACTCAAACAATGCAGGAAATCCCAGCGCCTGCTGCTGCCAAAGTACATGCCGGCAGCATGTGGAATGGCCTGAGCTCAAAACAACAAAGAGGGCTGGTAATCAGTTTAATTGAAGACAAGCAGAAAATGATAGTGTGCATCTGAGAAGGTTTTGCTGTCCTCTAGCAGTCGACATCTTGTCTCCTGCTGGAAGAGGACACAAAATAATTCAGCTGGGAAGCTTAACGCATCCAGGCAAGGGAAAAGGCAGTGACAGGATCCTGCGTTGCTGGAGTCTAACACACACTATATGCAGTAGATCTGGGGATGCGAGAAAACATGGGAGAAAGATCCTGTAGAATGAGAAATAATGAGGAAGCACATGTGATAGACTCAAACTGAACTCACACAGGCCTGGGAGCGTGGCAGCACAGCCAGGATCTACATCTCAGACAGGGTTCCAGAGCTCCCCAAGCTTTAAAGGTTGCTTCCCCCAGCCATGGGATGAGCTGGAAGCAGTCCCCAGACCAAGCTGAGGGGGAATGAACACCCTTTCCTGTACCACAGTAACAGCAGGGACAGGACAAACACAGCTTTACTCACCTTCACGGGGGACTCACTGTCCTGCTTCCTGAAGCCACAGTGCAGATTTACAGATCTGATCTGCCTCACACCAGTGACACTTGTGCAGCTAAACCCAAGGGACAAACCATTAGCAGCAGTCAGACAGAACTGCCTGAGAAGCACAGAGAACCACAAACAGTGAGGTGGGTGAAGACTGGTGACAGAAACCATTTAAGGATGTGTGCATTGGAAAGGTTCAACTCATTTTCCACCCATAAAACACCAAACCACAGCATCTGGAATGTCACCAGGCACCAGTTCTTCCTGGAAAATTTCTAGCAATATACCATAACTTAGATTTGATGTTCAACGTGTTTTTATCTTTCACAGAATGATGAAATCAGGTTCTGACTTGACATTTTAGGGACACAAACACAGCATTTGGCTGGTTCAGTTCTGTTTGGTTGGTTAGTTTAAGCACCTCAGAGGCTTCCTTCCTGTTGGCCAGAAATGGTTGAAACCCCAAGCTGCAATCAATAAAGACAAAACAGCCACATTTTGCTGTGAATAAGATGCAACATTCCCATCACAGCTATTTTCCATGAGCAGACTGTGGGGTTTTGATCCCATGCACAGTGTGACACTGCAGTAAACTCACTGGGCAGTCACCTGCCAGTGACATTCAGTCTTGGGTCATTTGTTCCTTTTTCTGCAGTCACACTGACATCAGGATAAGAAAAAATAACATGTAACATTTCCCAAAATGAGCTTTTCTCTCCCAAAGACACTCAGGCTGCACACTGCATACAAGCTTATCACTTTGCTGGGTCATCTGCAGCTCACAGCTCTTTCCTGACATCAGGTCACAGCCAAGGGCTGGCCAGGGACACTGACCCAAGGAGACCATCCCTGTCTGACATTGGGGCACCTCTGCTCCTGGCCTGTCCCTTGTAAGGAAACAGTTTGCAATCCAAACCCCACCAAAGAGACTGGTGTGGCCCTGGCACAGGTTTTCCAGAGAATCTGTGGTTGCCCCATCCCTTGAAGTGTCCAAGGCCAAGTTGGACAGGGCTCAGAGAAACCTGGGATAGTGGGAGGTGTCCCTGTCCTTGGGGGGTAGAACAAGATGAGCCTTAAGGTCCCTTCCCAACCAAAGCATTCTGGGATTCTCCTGCTGGAACTGTCCTCAGGTTCTTCTGAAATGACATTTAACCCTCCAGTGCAGACACAGCACCTGCCACAGAGCACTCGCAGCAAGGGAATTAGAAACTCCTCCAGAGCACAACCACATTGCAATGTGATACATCTGTCATTCATAGGAGAAAACTTATCCAGGGCAGTTTTCACTACAGACAGGAGTTCAAATACAGAAACTCCAACTGTTTAGGGAAGAGCAAAACAAAATCCAGTATTATTTCCATGAGAGCAATGGGAAGATCAAAACTCTAAGATGAAGAACAGCATTAAAGCTGCATGGAACTGATTATAGGTCAGGCCAGTAATAACAACTGAGCTGCAGAAACACCAGTCATTTATCAGCTCCACTGCACCCAAGCCACTCCCCAACCGTTGCAGATCCCTTGTGCCAACTCCAAGGGTAACAGTCAGTGGGGTGCTTGAACCTCCCCCATCAGAGACACCCCCACCTCACCCACAGGGTCCCCTCTTGCCTCAGAAGCACAGTGACATCCCTCACTGCCAGGGACTGAGTGCACAAGGGACTCTGGAGACATCTCTGTGCATGAAAACCCCCTGGGAAAGGCTGTGGTCATTTCGCGTGAGTTTATAAGAAAGACAAAAAAAAAAAACATTTTTAGGTGGGGCATTCAATCCACAGATCAAAAATTCCATGCTGCCTCCTGTACAGTCTAGAGAGATTTATGGCAGCATGAAACTGCTGTTTCAAGGAGTGTTCAAAGGCCAGGCTGGATGGACCTTGGAGTAACCTGGTGCAGTAGAAGGCGTCCATGCCCAGGAGGCAAAATAACCTTTATGGTCCCTTCCAACCAAAACCACTCCATGATTCTATGAAACAATGGCCTTCCTCCAGATGCTATTGTCCTTCACAGCCACCTTCAAGAGAAACATCTCTTCTCCTCCCAGAAGTGGAATTTTTCTTTCCATCTCTCACACATACACAGAGAGCAAAGCTCCCTCACAGGCCACTCCACCCCCACACTAGACATCCAGCCCTGGGGAGCCTCTCAGCTCCAGAGGCAGCCCAATCCTGCCCTGGTACAGCAAAGGGCTGGCTCCAGTCCCTCCCTGCAGGACAGGCTGCCCCTCTTGCTCCCAGCAGTTATGCAAGATGTTTTTGCCTTAAAAAATAAGAGGAAGTGGGTAGAAATAAGGTCGGAGTTGAACACACTGAAGTATTATTCTTTCAGCAGGAAAGCCTCTAATTCACACCTGCAAACCAGGCTCGTGGGCTCCAAGGGAAAGAAGAACAGGACTTTAACCCTCTCAGGGAAGAGCGCTGAGGCTCTGGGTGTGCTGAGCTCTGCAGAGGTGAGGGACTTTCTTTGACTGAAGCACAGAGCCGCAGTCGCAGGTGCTGCGTAAGCAACTCCCCAGGCCGCCTCGGAGCTGGGGATAAAGGACCTCGGATTAAAGGGAGCAACCCGGGCTTTGGAGAAAAGGATTAAACTCTTTCTCAGGCTTCTCGCTATGGTTTGGGGCCACTTCTGGAGCTGCTCAAGGTGGACAGCAAACCCCTCCGGGTCAGCGGAGAAGGCCCCAGGGCTGGGCTCGAAGCTCTGACAGCCACGAGCTCTCACCAGCCCGGCCAGCGGGGACCGGCGCGCTGACAGCACAGCCCCGGCCCGTCAACGGCTCCGGCCCCGCGGCTGCACCGACCCCAGCGCTGCCACTACCAGCTCCAAGCTCCCGGAGGCGGCGGCAACGAGCAGGCAGAGGGGACGCTTCAGGAGCCGGCTCCCTCCCCCGAACGCCCCCTCACAGCGCAGAGGCGCGGCCCGGGAACGAGGCCGTGTTCTCGGGGCGCACCCACAGAAGCGTCAGAAGCCCGCCTTGCGCCAGGAGCGGCCNAGAACCCGCAAGAACGAGTCCGGGCAGCAGCAGGAGCCACAAACACAGATCTTTAATGCGCTCAGACCGCGGGAGAACAGCACAGGCACGTACAGGCACCCCGAGCGCGCGCCCGCCGCCCCCCGCGCCCCACACGGAGGTTACAAAAACAACACGTGAAACCGCGGAATTAGTTGTAAAAACGGACAGGGAAGGGGGGCATGCACTAGGGACTGACACCGGGGGAGCGCCGCGGCGGAACCGGAGCCGCGTTCGGGGAGGAAGAGGGGAAGGAGAGAATGGAGGGAGGGGGGAGCGCCGGCCGGACCCCGCCCCTGGGAAGGGCAATTAACGGCGGCAATTAACCGCCTCACCGAGCTAACGAGCAGCCGCCAGGCTCGTGCCTGCCAGCGCCCAGCTCGGCGGGTGACAAGGGCTTCGCTCACGCCATTCCCGCAAAATGCCGAGCCTGAGGGTCTCGGCTGGGGCTGGCACAGCGCCTTCCTGCCCTCGTGGGAAACAAACCAAGGTACAAATCAGCGAGTGACAACCAGGCAGAGGCCTCCCACACGCGTGGGGACACGGCTGGTGCCTTTCTCCCAGGAGTGGCACACACTGGCATGGGCTCCATCCCGAGTCACCTCTGCCCCTCGGCACATTCTGCCTGCCTGGCCTTGGAAAACACACCAACGCTTTTGTCTGCAGGTCAGAAAGGCCCACGGGGAAGCTCTGACTGCAGAGTGCACAGTAAATAGGCAGATGAGCTGTGGCTGTGCTTCTCTAGAGAAGAAACCGGCCAAGTTTCCCACTGCTTTGCTCACACCAACTATCTGAACTGTAAAGGTACTAAAACCAGACTTGAGCCCAGCTTAGAAACATGTTTCAGCTCATTTGGTCATCCTCAATGATGAACAGCTTTCAGAATAGATCAGGGCCAAATTTTGTCTGTTTTGCCTTAGCTGGGCAAGGGAGGCAACTCTCAAGTGCTGGAGACATAAAAATGAGGTGGCTAAGTACTAAAAGGAAGAAAAGAAAAATCTGAATTTTTTTTATAACATATATAAACAGAAGGAAAAATATAATTGAGAACCAGTGCTACTGATGTGCTCACAGAGGGTCAAGGTGGGTTTTTTGGAAAGGGCTGAAGCATTACAAAGGTCAGGGCAGCTCAGGGCTCCAGGCACAGCATGTCCCCAACCACTGCGCTCACAAACACGGGGTGGCCACGCTGGCCTGGACTCAAAACCATCCATCCAGATTTATTTATTCCTACTAAAACAAAATCCTGTTAAACAGTACGTAACTCTGTGTCTCTACAAACTCACAGCTATCTGCCAAACAATAAAAATCCCAAACTACAAAAGATGAGTTGTATTCAGTAAATATAAATGGGAAATTTAGGCTTTGTGTAGAATGTTTATCAGACTATTTACAGTGCAACACAGATCGTTTGAGTTCAGATCTCGCCAGCTTCTCTCTCTTCTGACCTCTTGGAACGAGATTTGCCATTTGTGCTCTCGTGCCGCCTCTCAGAAGAGCTCTTCTCTTTCCTCTCTCTGTCTCGGGACTTTTCTCTTGAAGATCGATCTCTAGAAGATCTGAAGTACAAAGTAAACCATCGCTATCAGCTTCACAACTAAATATTGTTAAATACCCACCAAGCAACATCTTTCCCTAACAGGGATACAAGTGGGATACAAGTTCCATACAGGAATATGCCTGGGCCCTGTGGCATGGGGAGTGGGACCCCCATGACAGCAACTCTGGGCCCTCTTCGAGGTTTCTGTACAGGAACATCAGCTCTGCAGCACTGAGTGCACGGCACAGCCTTTGGTACTCCTTCCTCAGAGTGATCCTTTCAAGCTGTTGCCACAGGGGCTCTCAGGGCTTCCCTGCACCCCTTATTATTTTTCTCGGCCATACTGAAGTGCCTGCAATCCCTGACGCAGCTCAGTTCATGGCTTCCAGAGCAGTTTTTCATTAGGCCCTAAGCTACTGGCTTTCTGCTCAACTGCTTTAAATACCAACTGAATTCTCTGCTGGCTCAGCCCTGGGCTTCTCACTTTGCATCCTGACAAATGCTGGCTTTGGCAGCATCCCAGGTTCAAAGTCAGGATGATACAGATTTATATTCACAGCCCACCGCACGGGCACATCTTTTCACAGATTTTCAGCAGCGCTTCCCTGTGTCAGCCCACACAGAATTAAGCAGAAGGCTTCACATTAGGTCTAATCTAAAAGGCTGTTTCTTGTGTGATTCCTGCCAGCTTAGGGAATAGCAGGATTCAAAGGGAGCTGATCCTGAGTGAGCTCAGCAGAGGCTCCCACATTTTACTCCAAGGCTCAGTACACAAGGTTTTTTTACAGTCACAACAGAAGGTACCTTAGAGGTTCCACTTCCATTCTTGTTGATTTTAAGGCTTGAAAATACTGCACAGTTGATACATCAAAACCTGACAGCCATTTCATTTTCATGAAACTGTGTCATTTAACATCAGTTTGTCTGATGACATCAACTCTCTACCTGTTCCACAACAATGCCTACTGCCTGCAGATCTCCTACCCTGAGATCTCCAGATCCTGCGACACACTCTCCATTTCTTTCAGCAAGTGAGACCTCAGACCAGCAGAACCTGAGTGCAGATTTCATTAACTCTCGAGGTGGAAACAGAAGCTACCCTCTTTCAGGAAACAGGGTTTTTCTGTTTGTTCTCTTGTTTTTGTTTTGCTTGCTTAAACTGATCCTGGCCTCTCCCCAGCTCTCAGCAATTTTGTGCAGGTGTGTCAGCTGGCCAATCCCCCTGCAGTCTCAATGGGCTGGTTTGGATGTGTTCAAGGGTTCCGAAGTAATCCCTTACCTGCTCTTTAGTAATAGTTATTACAGGATCTTCCTCACTTCCTAATTGTCCAAACTTCTTTTCTTTATTTTTCATGTTCAAGACAGATTTAAAAAAGCACTTTAGTATCTCAGCCATTGGAGAATCAACAGTATTTACACCCCCCCTCAATTATTAACACACTTATTTTTCAGACCAATATTTCCCTCCCCTTCACCAGGTATCTTTAAAAGAAAACCTGTTCTTACCCCTTAGCTAAGCTGACACAAGACACACAACAGTAGGTTTGTTTCTAGAGTTGTACTCAAGTGCTGGTGCCTAATGAGGTGACAGTGCTAACGCACTCCCCTGTTAACCAGGAGTCTTTAAAAACATCCAGATCTAACCTCAGCAAGCACCTGGAGGTAGACTTGCTCCTGGGCTTAGAAGGACTGTAAGGACTGTAGGAGGACTGTACAGCCCTTAGAAGGGCTGTAAGGAAACACGGTTCCGGTCAATTTTTCTAATATTCTACACAAACTTGCCTCATCCATCCTCTGACACAGAAGCTGTTTTGCTGAATTTCAGAAAAAAATTAAGCCCTTCTTTAGACTATAGTGCTTCTCCTCAGAGACAGAAGAATGGTATACTCCTCCTGTATTTCTTTTTCAGGAGGAAAAAGTGCTGATTTGTAAAGAATTCTCTCTCTCTCTCTCAAGCGGCCTTCTAACAGACTATCCCCAGATCTGAAATCATAGACTCCTTCCCAATGCCAGCACTGAAAGAATCTGGGAGGCAGAAAATAACTACATAATGTCCAAACTGCTTCTCAGGCACTTAGCTTTTACAGGCCCAGGGAAGCTCAGTTAGCTCAGAGAGGCTTCATGCTGCTTCCCATCCAAGCAGCATCTCAAGGCTCAGCACTGCAAATCAGGGAACCTGTTCTATCTCCTGGACTGTCAGCTGGGACCTTGCTGTGCAGCTGCTGCCCTCACGTGAGGCCACTGGGAAATCCTGCTTTGGTCCAGGAGCTGGCACAGGCCACCTCAGCTGCTCTGGAGAACCCTGCCATGCTCCTGCTCACTCTACGGGCCAGGGAGGTCACTGTGAGTCAAGGACTCCCCTTTTCCAGGAGCAATCCTGTCGGGAATACATACTTGTGTTTTGAACTCCTGTCTCTGGACCCCCGGCGGTGACCTCTGCTGTGGCTGCGGGAACGGCTCCGGTGGCGCCTGTGTCGGTCCCGGGAGCGGGAGCGAGACTTCCGCCGTTCCCGGGAAGCTGATCTGGAGCGTCTCCGCCTCCGCTCCCGAGACCGTGATCTGGTGGGAACACAGATTGTCTCAATACCTCAGCTCTGCACCGCTGAGCCACCTCTCAGATGCTCCTGGGTATACAAATACCCAGAGCATCAGCACAGTGCACCCCAGTGACATCCCTGCCCACGCACTGAGCTGATCACCCACACCCACACAGTGGGCAGCTCCCTCCTCCTGGGCCTTGTGCTACTAACAAAATGCCAGTGAGTTATTCAGTTTGCTGTGGGAAGCTTATAGAAAAAGCTTCCACCGTTGTTGTAAGCATGCGGCAAGGGCCAGAGCACAGCTTACAACCCTGCATCACTCACAAGAGAGGCCCATGTAAGTAGAAGAGAGGCCAAAGGAAGTGGCCTGTGAAATTATCATAACCATAAGCGAATCTTCCTTGTGAAAGTCCTGCACTTTAGAAGCAGATTTATTTCAACCTGCTCTAAAAATAAGAAAGATGCCAAAGGAAAGCAGTAAAGAGGGAGATCTCCAAGTCCATGATCACAGAGAATGTTGTCATAGCATTAAGGCAAGCTCTTCTCAGAGATGTGGGGGTTTTAATCTCAACTCTCTGTATTTTCACATCTGAGGTATTATATATATAAGAGATACTTCAGACATTAAAACTATGGAAGTATATCAGGTATTTATTTGAGAGAGGCCTCGAGGACATTCATGGGCTCACACTCTGAAGCACACAGAGCCCATCCTGGTCAGGCTACTCAGCAGCTGCTCTACAGCCCAACAAGTGACACCAAGCTGAGCAGCACCACTGACGTGCCCACGCTGCACTTCCCATTTCTTTCAGGGAGCAAACCAGACACTGAGGCATTGAGTGAACTGCATTTGTGAGACCAAGGAAAAATCTCAGTAGCTAGAGAGAAACACAAACAGGCATTCGGGAGAAATGCAGAACTGGGCACTCACCTTCGACGATCTCTATTTCTTGATCCAGACCTAGAAAGAAGAGGAGAGTTAAGTGAGAAGTTATAATACAACCAGTGGGGTTTCAGTAGGAAAATTCATCCAGCCTGGTAGCTCTTCACAGGAATAAGCAATACCTCAAGTGATGCATTAGTTAAAAAAAAAAAAACAAAAACAAACAAAAAAACCCCTTGCAAATAAAACATTTAATTAGCTTCAATTTTGAGAGCAAGAAGATTTGTGAAAAACTGGAAAAACATGAGTGCCTGCACACTGAGCTTCCTGTCACAACAGAAAAGGTCTAGAAACCAATTCAGGCACTATTAATAAAGCACCACAACAAACCTTTCCAACTAATTTTCTTTGCATATTTGTTATATACTCTTTACTCCCTGCTGTCTAACACCAGCTGGATCAACTCTAACACTTTCAAGAAGTGCCACTCTCCAGTCAGAAAGACATCTGCCAGTTTTCTGATTTTGGTTCCTTTGAAGCAGTTGCTTGTTAAAGGGGTTTTAATTTAAAAAAACAGCCTTTTCTCACTCCTTGTATTTGTTTACCAAACATTAGAAGGAAGTTTGCATCAATAATTTTTTCCCTTTTGGGAAAGGTAACTAGGAAAAAAGAGGTGACAGAGCCACAAGAGAAGAACTATTACTGACAAGTGACAGAGATAAACTGAAAATCCTTAGAAAGCACTTGAGAAGAATAATGCAGGCCTTGCTGTTCTTTCTCACATTCCACAAGCTTCAGAGTTTGTGTGTGGCACTCTGAGCTTACTGCTGTCAGCATTAGCTTTTGACAGTTTGTAAATAACAACGACAGAATTCTTTCAGCTTCTGCAGCACCATTAGTCAGCACCACTTAAAATACCACTGCACAAAAAAGCTACACCCTCCCTCTTCCTCCGTGGCCACACTTCAGAGCCAGCTGAACATCACACGCTGTCTGAACAGTCTTGTTTTGCTTTAGTTAAGAAGTGGCTCCTCTCCCTGTTTAGTGACTTAAAGACTCACTGCTGTAACTGCTCCTCACTGCACACACTCACACAGGGGTTCCATCTACACCCCACAGCTGTTCTGGCACCGTGACAGAAAATATGTATGAAACCTACACACAGACAAGAATTTAAGCAATAGACAGATATTTGTTTTAATAACATCATTGAAAACCATGCCTGGATAAGACACGATTAAGAAAATCAATGTGCACTTCTTCACAATGAATTGGGATTTTTCAATCATCGTAGAAAGCAAAAAAAGCCCCCAAATTTAGAAAGGAATTCAGGTAGGACTGTAAACAAAGTGGAGCTGAACTTGGAGTCTGCAAATGGAACATGCACTGTGGCAACACACAGGACTAGGTGAAGGAAAAGCTAATAAACCAGGAGAGCAAGACACTAACCACAAATGTCCAATCCCACGTAACAGAACCTGACAGAGCAGAATGACCTCCTGTAGATACCTGGCAGGCAGCTGGATTTTTTTGGTGGTTGTAATTACTCCAAGTTCTTAATGTTCTTTTTTTCTCCTGATCACTTTATTCTGAACCACCAGTGCACACATCCACAAAAGCCCTTCTACATCCTCTGAAAAGCCTGGCTGCCCTTCCATGCCTGTGATCAGCGCAGGAGTATGCACAAAAAACATCTGATAATCACTCCCTAGAATCAGAATTCAGGAAGTATCCAACAAAACAGCATTGTCCTTACTAGCCTGAATCATTGTACACCAAGAGACTAAAGAAGACTGCTGTCCATAGGAGCAAGAGGCTAAGCAAGTCTATTTTATTCATTTTTTTTCCTCTTTTTTTTTGTCCCTGTATCACAGATACTTTGTGCTGAGTTTCATAACCTGTCTTTTGTCCAGCTTAACACAAAGGAAATCCATTTGGCACCTCCAACAGACTTGTTTGCTGGTGCATTCTGGTAGCAAATGCCAAGGTCTGCACTTCCAAGCATGCCACTTCTCCACAGAATTCCAGTCTTAAGAGATTACTGGGAACCCAACAGCCACATTAAACAAAAGACTTGTGTTTATAACCACTAGGGTGCCAATCCACTTCACTCATTCCTATGTGGAATCACAGTTTATTGACAAATTAATTACAGCTGTGAGAGGCAGAGTTTCACAAGGGAATCCACAGGTTTCCAGGGATGTCATGGTGCCTGTCAGTCACCAAACACTCCCCAAGTCAAGCCATACTCTTACTGAAGTAACACCATGAAGATGCTGTATAGGAGAATATGACAAGAAGAGTTCTGAAGGCAACATGTTTCCTGTGGTTCCTTGAAGTACCAAGCTCTGGATAAGAGAGGCTGTCTGGAAGGTGGTAGAAGTCACC
Organism: Erpornis zantholeuca; assembly: GCA_013400515.1. Taxonomy (NCBI): domain Eukaryota; kingdom Metazoa; phylum Chordata; class Aves; order Passeriformes; family Timaliidae; genus Erpornis; species Erpornis zantholeuca. The sequence continues at coordinate 499,476 of VZTN01013604.1, read as the reverse complement.
AGTTAGTTTTTGATGAAAAAATGCCCCTGTGAGCATAGTGTGCACAGCTCCCAGGAGATAAGGGACTGAGAAATCTGGACTCTAACCTCAGTTCTGACACTGAGTGTCCACTGGGAAAACTACTGTCCTCCCTCAGGTCAAGTTCTCATATTGGAGAGGCAATTAATTTGACCTCTTCTGTATGGCTCTCCTGACTCCTTCATAACAAGTTTTTCTGTGGAGCACACAGGTACCTCTGCACAGAGCCAGAGCATAGGCCAGCCACTGTCTCCAAGTACTGTCACATATGGAGACAGCAAAAACTCAGACTTTAGGCCAGCTCCACGCAGTTCTTAAACCCTTCCTATTTTAAGCTTTAAATAAACATTGTAAAGCAGCCTTCAAACCCCCGCATCAGATGCATCCACATATGGACTACCTGTTAACATGAGAGGCTCTTTAGCTCTGAAGAATTGCGGGCTTGGGGTTTTTTTTAAAAGCAACCACTAAAACAAAACCACGGGCACACCACAGGAGGAAGAAAACCAGCATTTTGAGAAGCTGTGCATCAACAAAGAGATCCAGAGGATTCTTCCTGAAGGCAACTCTGCTGAACAACTTTCACAGATAAAGGACTTCCAGGAAGAAGAGGCACCATGGAGACAAAGTGAGTCCAGGTTAGGCAGGGTCCTGCTGTAGAGGTCTGGAAGAGCCTGCCATGAAGCAGCTGCATGAGAAGACACTTCCCATTTCACTTCCACATCTCTGACCACAGCAGCAGCAACAGCAATCCCTTCTGATTAACTCCAGCAACCATCAGGTAGTTCCAGATCCTGTAGCTCCCAAACTTAACTGCATTACAGTTCCATGGATAACAGAAGGTTGTGAGGCTCTCCATGAAGTGCTACAGTTCAACAGAAAGCTGTAGCATGAACTGCTCCTTCATATCACACCAGGCAATCCCCAGAGAAAACCCACATAAAACACCCTAAATGGAGCTATGCATAATATGCATATAATAATATGGATAATGAATAACAATTTGGGGCTCACATCTTCATAATACACTAAAATCACCATGCTGCTTCATGCTGGTATTTGACAGCAATTCCAGTATAGCCAGAGGCAGCACCATCTTAGAGCATACTGCAGTTATAAACCTCATATTCCTCAAACTCACTCTTCAGCTGACTCCGAGTTTCAAAAATAGCTCTGCACAGGCAGCAAGGCTGGGGTCTTTTTGATGCAAGTACATGAGGAGAAACACATGAGGTAACCAGGGAGATGCTGTGGCAATCTGAATAGCATTCCTACCCAGCCACTTCCTCTGCCTGACCCCTGCAAATAACCACCTTCCCCACACCAGGCTGTTTAACTGAGCTGTTTAAACACAAGATGCCTCTTTAGTTCAAGTACACAAGAAACTGTTTTTCCAGTTCAGCTGGCAAGATGCAGAAGAGCTTGTCCTGAGAAAACCAATGTTCCAGCCCCTCCCACTGCTCAGGAATTACAGACATCTGAGCAGGTGACACACATGGCTACAACCACCAGAAGCAGCCACTCCTTGGGATCCCTCAGCTTCCTTAGGAAATGTTTGCCAAAGCTGTGCCAAAAGCACCTCACTTACTGTTGGAAAGTTACAGGCAGTCCAGTCATGGCCACCAGCCTGCTGTCACCCCCAGGCCTCCAAGCAGTGAGGAGGGCTGTCCAGGGAATTTCTGCATAACTACTGCCTTTTGAGCAAGCCCAGTCCTCACTCATTTCAAACTTTTCCACTCAGATGCTCTGCATTGAGAGTATTTTATCCAGACTCAGATTCCCTAAGACAGGGATTAGAGCAATGTCAGCCTGAAGACTCCAAGGAACTCCCATCTTTCAGACACACAGTGGAGGTTAAAATACATGTACAATCACTCTAAGGTGGAAGAGTGGAGGATTTGTGCATTGTTTTCAACGCTAACTGAATCCCAAGATGCTCACACAGCCTCTGCAGCACATTCAACAGCCATTCCAGAAGCAAAAGGAACTGAATTTCTGGAACTGAATTCCTGCAGTGCTCATGTACAAGAAATCAGATACTTGTAAACTTCACAGACCAGTTCCCAGGTTACACTCACCGTCTGCCCATCCTCTCCTCTCGTTCTCTCTCCTCTCTCCGTCTCAAACGATCCTGGTTTCTCTTCTCTTGCTTTTCTGCCACTGTTTTCTAGGGGAAAAAAATAAATCCACATCATATTTCAGCCATACAGTAACAGGTCAGATCTGCAGGAAGACCATTCCAATAGCAAGACAAAGAACCATTTCACTACATTTTATGTGCTAAGTCAAGATCTCTACCAATGTTCTCATTTTTCTCAGTTGAGGCACTGACCTCAATGCACTATGAGGCACAGGAATCACAACTCTTACTGGGCTAAAGGCCTCTATTTGCAAGCAATGCCAGTACCACAACCCATTACAAATCATTTCAGAAAACTTCTAATGGCTTCAGCTACTCAAGACCTTTTCACTGACAGAACCATGTGAAACTTCAGTTCAAACATTTCATTACGAGGTCTCAGTGTCAAAAAAAACCAGTGTAACAAATTTCAGTCATGTCAATGAAAATGACTGTACCAAAGCTCCAAGGAATAAATTACAACAGTGGTCTGGTTTACTGATTCTGAGGGTACATATTTAGTTACCCAGAAAAGACAGAACAGAACCCAAGTACAAGGCTAAACAAAGCTTCGTTTGATGTTTTAGGGATTCTGCAATTGGAAATTTCTGAGCTTTTGCAAGCCATCTGCAAAGAATTCTGTATTAATTTAATAGAAGCGTTCAAGGTCTTCAGAACTACAATGAGAAGGTTTAAAACAGAGAGGATTACCCTCAGCTGATCCAGTTTCTCACGAATCTGAATGAAACCCAAGTGTAATTTGCCTCCAAAGTGGTCAGCAAGACGCCGGTCGTTGTCATGGAGACCCAGATATGCTGAACAGACTTCACACACACGCAGCTTCTGCTGCTGGAAACTGGATGCAGGCATTGAATTTCGGTATTCTTCCTACAGGGAGGCAAGAAAACCAACACAAATGTCAGGGAACCCTTACAAAGACACAACCCTCCAAGGAAACCCCTGCAAAGAATTGCTTTGAAGAATCAAAACCCACCCTCACACAAAGGAGGTGCCACACAAATGCTTTGTGGGCACAGCTAACCCGACAGTCTATCCCTTCAAGGGACTGGTTACCAAATATTTCAGAGGACAAAGCCCTCCCCCACCCCAGTCAGCTCTCTGCACTAGATAAAAGTTTCTAAAGAGCTTTTCATCCACCACACTGCCACCTGTTTTCTGGCACAGGGCTGGAGCTGCAAAAGGAGGTGCCAGCACACAGGAACAGAGGTAGGAACCACCCAGCCTAACCCAGGCTCCCGTGACAACTCACAGGGGAGCCAACACTGTACCTCCGCCTCTTTCTTTTTCGCTCGGACTTTCTCCACTTCCATCAGGATCTTCTGAGACTCATCAACATTTCCTTCAGCTCCCAGCTGTTCAGCTTTAGCTAAGAGTTTTCCAATGTCTTCATTCAGCTCATGTACTTTCTCTGCCTGAAGAGAATAGTTAGTTTTTAATGAGACAAAAAAGGGGTAATGCTTGCAGGACGACTTATCATTTTTCTTTAAGAAATACTGTGTAATGAAATCAGTTCTTGGAAGATGACCATGAATCTCCAAAGTCCCCAACAAAAGAGACTGGTGGACCAATGTCAACACAGTCACAGACACATGGCAAAGAAAGAAACTGGATGTGGAGAGATCATGATCTGCCAGTCATTTCTAGCTTACAGGTCAGCATAGAGGCCACAAAATCAGCTTCAGAAATGTCTTGTATTGGCCCAATTAGATAAGTTCTCAAAAAGGAAACTCCATGAGCATTTGTTAAATGAAACAAAAATCGTGGGGTGATGGAGTTACTATTCTAAATTATTATGGTAACATTTCATAGCATGGGGGAGGAAAAAAAAGTGCTTTATTTCCAGGCTAAAGCAATCTCTTTAGGAGTCCATGGTGCTCTGTAATTTTGTCTCCAGAATGGCCAGAGCAGCATTCGAGGAGGATGGCTGGAGTCCCCAAATCCTCTGTGGAGCCTAACTCCCCAGTATCACTGGTGTCAGAAAAACAGAGCACCAGTGCTCCCCCTGAGACTTTCAGAACCAATGTTTAGCGAGAAGCCAATACCTTTGCAGACACTTCAGCACTGATCTCTTCCTGTGTCTCGGCCAGGCGTTTCTTGGCCAGTTCTGTTCTCCTGTCACACTCTGCAATGAAGGATTCCAGGTGATCCATTGCCTGCATGATCAGACAAAGAATTATGAATGAAGGTGCTCTCCATGCCAGATGTAGCTTTGACAGCCAACAGCTGCAATCCCTGTATAATGCACAAACAACGTCAAGAACAGATGCCTTGAGAAAAAAACAAGTGACACTTAGCAGAACAAGTAACATTTGACCTCTGCCCTGTAAACCTGACCCAGTTCCTTTACTCTGACACATCACAGGATGCTCACAGCAACACTGCTTTGCATTGGAACTTCCTTCCTATGCAGCAGCAACAGGCACAATGACAAAAGCACTGGAATAACATGAAAAGGAAAGACAGAATTGTGCTTTCCCTTGATCTGTTCCATCACAGAAAGGTGACATGAAAGGTAAATCTGACAAAAGTTCAACTGCTGAGCAGAAGGCTTTTAATGTTAAATCTCTTTCTGGAACAGGGCAGCAGGTGTGGGGCCCAATGGATGCCAGGGAGCCTCCCAACTAGCTGGGCTAATGAGGTGGCAAAGGCCACAATTACTTCTACATTCTCAAGTCAGCAGTCAGGCTGCATTCAGGAAGGGGCTGCACATTCTGGACAGGTAAAACATCAAATAAAGTGATGAGCTGAAATCGCCACTGACTTCTACTGTACAGCCCAGTAACTTCAAGAAGCAGTTTCCACAAAAGTAACTAAAATTTCTCCATACTTACATCCAGCTCAAAAAACAGGTCTCTCTCTTTACTTGCAATCTCATAATCTGCTCGCAGAGCCAAGTCATGGATCTTTGTACATTCTCCCAGGTCCATTCGCTGTTAAAATAAAAAGGAAAACCCACATAAGAACCCTCCTTTACAGCAAAAGGCAGCAGATCTCTCTTGCCAACTGTGTCATATAAAAATAAAGTTTTTTATGAAAAGCAGCTTCCTCTTAACCTGTCAGTACCAGAACCAGCCAGAAGAACCATATGCTTGCCAAAATTCCTTTTCTAGGTGTTCTGGGAACAACATCAAAACAGCCCCAATGCTTTAAGTCTGGTCCTACTCCTGGCTCTAAGTCCCAGGACAGCCTCAGAAATGGCTGTGAGGGAGGTGGGTCTCCTTCAACAGGCACCAACTGCAAATGCCTCCTCTCGTGGAGCCACAGCACATACCTGCACCCTGTTTAAAGCTCATCTGGAAATGCACATGTGTCAGGATGAGCCCAAGTAATGTATGACATACCAAACTGTAGGATTTGCTACACACAGAATGCTTCCTATCAACAACAAAAGGACTTAAAAGGACTAAGGGCTACAGCCAGTAGAAATGCACAACCCCGCACTCAGCAACAACAGACTGTTAATTCCACAGCCAGACCCTTCCCACATCCAGCTGCAGGCTGGAATTTGAAAACCTGCCCAGCAAAACTAAGTCCTACACATAAGCCCATTTAATGAGAGACTTAAGAGCATCTCCCTTCCCAGAAAACTGACCTGCATGCTGCCCTCCCCTCCCACTTCACTCCATGCCATTTGAATTTATTTTTTCTCCCACCTAGTAGTTAACAGCCACACGACCCTAAGTCGATTATGCTCTCAAAACATGCAAGCTGTGTTTCAACATCATCCATTTGTAACAAAGAACATTTTTCTTCCTCTTAGAGCAGAAAAAGAAAATGACATTTTGAAAGCCAAAATAATAAAAGCCCTAATTGTGAGCCACTGTAGGAATGGCAGGGTACATGTCATTACATGAAGGAACACCCTAACCCACCATCCTCTTCTCTCATTGTCACCACCAGTCCCCAGGAGCTCAAACCTGAACATGCACAACAGGTGTCAACTCAGTGAACTGCAGAAACAGCCGAGGATAACATTGAATGCCTGTGGAATATCACAAAGTAAAGCTGGGGACGCTTATGTGAAACAATCCACTCAGTTTAGAATGAAGCAGAGCAACTAAAGCAAACTCTATCAGTTTAGCCCAGGTTTTCAGCAGGTGCCTGTTATTGGATTTTCTCTTCTAGAAAAAAGAAAAAATTCCAGATAACTTGCCCCTATTTAGCCTTCCTCATTTTGCTCACATTTACCAGAACCAAAAGGCCACAGGCAGCAGGCTACAGAAACAGACATTGCATCCAGAATATTCCTGCTGAACTCTCTAATGGTATAAATTTAATGCCTACAAAAAAAAGCATGTTGGTTCTTTTAGAACTTGATCATGTTCAACTTCAGGTAGGCCACTTCAAAGAATGCTAGGGAGTTACTGTTATTTTACCACAAAAATAACTTTCTGTGATGTGACACATCTTTCATTCTACTGAGATCACTTTCTAAGATAGGGAGAAAATAATAGTATTGGATGTCATTGTCACACATTATAAATATTCTTATCTAGGCTCTTCCTGCAAGCTGAGCCACTAACCCCGCTCCAGAGAAGGGGCTCTGACCACTTCAGAACAGCCAACAACGCTGTTCTGAAGCTCCCTGTTCGTTAACAGGCAACGAATCCCTCAACCTCTTTCTCAGGGAAGAACATTCAGCTTATAAACCTCATCTCTTCCTCCATGTCCTTTGAGATGTTCTAGTGCAAGGGGACTTCCACAGGTATTGCTCACTCAGGGTAAGACCACCAGCCCTTCTGCCTCAAAGCATCCATCCCAAGGAGGGCTGTCATCGAACACTCACCCTTTCCACAGAGAGCATGACTTGCTCCAGTCAACACTGGCTGGTTTATAACACAGGTATGTGAGACAGGCAACCAGCAGAGCCTGAGCAAAGATTTAACTCCCCATAAACACAAAGACTGAAGACATTTAGATGTCACTGATAACTAGTCCTGCTCACGTTTGCTGAGAAATCCACATTCTGAAGTATCTCTTATGATCTCCACTGAACAGACAACTCACAACAAAATGAAATTTCAACAAAGAAGATGCGTTAATGGTGATCAGAGCTGCAGAGTTTCATCCACGTGAAAAAGGAAAGCACAGACACCTTCACATCCCACCAAAAAAAACCCAAAATTCTAGAACCTGTAGATTTCAACTCATATTTCCAGGTAGGGGACACAATTCCCTGAATCTAACTTCCAAGGTGTGTTCAATCTGGGCAGCTTTGAGGCTCATCTGTCCACCTCTTAGTGGAGCTGAAATTCAGGAGAATTGCCAGCTGATGCCATCTCTCAATGTGCCACGCTGACAGAAACATGCTTACCATGAGCTGCAGAGAGAACTCAGCACTCACCACAATGTGGATGACAAGGGCCCTGAAAACAGCCCATGGGCTCACTATACCAACTTCTGTTCTCCCACAATGTTCCTCCTTACCCATAGAGACCAAAGAGAACCACTGTGGCTTATTTAGTGGCAAGTTCAGACAAGTTTCTGGGGCCAAAAAGAGAATAATCACAGGAACAAACCAACTTAAAATGACAGCTCTTACGATCAAGAACACTGGTGCACCTAAACAAAGCAAACATCAACAGGCCTCCTGCAGCTCTCAGGAATATTCCAGAGCTTTGCTTACAGTCTGGACTCCTTCTCTTATTCTGCACTTGAAGGTCAGTGAGCGGGGCTCCATCACATTTCACTGAGCACAGCTACCCAAGGGATCAGCTTCCTGCTTGCCTTCAATCAGCTTCCCACTAAGGAATATCTGCACACATGGAAGATGCAGTGGTAACAGTGCCTTCAGGGCAGGACGCAAGATAACAAGCACCAAAAGGCTTGGAGCATCTGTTAGAAGTTTCCAAGAGGTACAAGGTCCTGATTTCTGCAGTAATACACCCAGAGATAGATTATACCCCACCCAGCTGAGGCAGATTCACCCATACAGCTTTTCCTTAGCAGAGCACAGTAAAGTGCCAGTGAAGCTGCCTGAGATCACGAGGAAAGACTGCACATTCCAGCTAAGTTTCATTCTGTACTGGCACCAGTGACAGCTGAAATGCTGTTCCTGTTCTGGACATCACATGTTCTTTCAACACATATCTGGAGCACCAATGCTTGCTCTGGCCCCCAGGAACCTGCTGACAGAGGTGTGGAGCTCCACACCCACTTCAAGGCCACCACATGATCATGTGAATGATCCCCAAGATCACTTGTGCAGGAGCAGTCCTCCTGTTCTTGCAGTTTCTGAGCACAAACTCACAGCAAGAGGGAAAGAACAACTCAATCAAGACAAGTAGCAACAGAAGCAAAAGTAACAAACTTCTCAAGGTGCTTCTCTGCCCGAGGAGATTCACAACCCACCTGAAGCAGTTCAGACTTCCTCCATGCTTTGGCACCAGCTCACACACATTACTTAGTTCAACCCCTTCAACTCACCATTTACCCTCTTCCTGAAAACCTCTCAGAAGAGGTAGAAGACAGCCTTCATCTTCAAAACACCCTTTGGGCTCCAAGAAACTGTTGTAGAATCTCATGTCAAAAAACATACCCTGACCACAGCGAACTATACAAAGGATGGAAGTTTAAGATTCTGAAATGGAGGTGACATCATATGGAGGCTAATGGAGCAATCGCTGAAAAACACATCTGAGCTTCAAATTAATTTAAAAAAAAATAGAGATGCAGAGATTGGTATCCAGCTTTTCCAATCTTATTCTGCAAAGGCAGTCACTGAGAAGCTCAGAGTGCTCAGAGCAGAGCCAGCTTTTGCTACAGCTCCTTCTACCAGTGCTGCCACACAGCTGCTATGGCAGTGACACAGGCAGGGGCAGCAGTGCCAGCCCTCCCTTTGCTGGAGACCCACTGTGTCCAGCCAGCTCCCTAAAGAGCAGCAGAAAGGGCTATAAATAACCACAGCATCTTTCAACAATTTGGTTAAGTGAACAGACACTGTGAATTGCCACAGTATTTCATGCAAACAGCAAGGGAAAAGATGGATTTCAAGTGTCCATATTCATCTCCATCCTGCAACTATTACACAGCAATGGTGACAAAAGACACATTGTTTTCTTTCCTAAGTCAGGCTGCAGCTTTCATCTGAGAGCCTCAAATGAACACTTACTTTACAAGAGCTCCCTGTTAAAAGCCCACATCACCTTCTGCTCTCAAAGGTAGCACGTGAGCCAAACCTTTGAATGCTGGCCAGCTGTGTTCCCACAGGGAGCCGCAAAGGAGTTGAGACAACTGTCTGAAACCAGTCGGGCAGAGTGACACAAACAACCAACACTCAGCCAGAGATGTGACCTGCCACCACCACCCTAATAACAATAGAAAAGCTGCTGTTCCATCAGGGCTGGGGAGAGGAGACTGAAAATCTCCAAGGATTAGTGCAGCTGCTAAGAAAACACTTGCTAACCTCAAGATGCAGCAGTGAACCAGGGCATCAGCCTAGATACAGGCTTGGAAGCACCATAAGACAAATTTCAAGCTCTATCTCAAACTGCTAAAACAGAAATAATTTTGCAACTTCACGTGGGATTGTGAAAGAAAAAGCATTTCAGGTGAATTCTGAGAGCTCCTGGCCTTTTTTTTTTTTTTTTTGGAGAAGTGAGAGCAGTTCCATACACAGGTCACAGAAACTGCTATTAGGATTGTGACAAGCACAGAAAGCCTCATCTCTCCTAGAAGTCACCCACCCTGCACAGACAGGAGTTGTACCAGCATCCTCCTCACCAGAATCCCTTATTACAGAGGACATACTTACTGTTCCAGCCAGGATATCATGGGGACAGCAATCCAGAAGGTGGCTCTTGCACACACGATCGTCCGTAAACTTCACCCTTTGTCTGGTTTCATCTCCTGAAATTCATGTGTGGTTTAAATAAGGAGACATTAGAACACCAAGAGAACACAGGTGCCAGCATGAATATTTCACCTCAATATGCAGATTAAAATATTTGGTGCTCCTGCTCCCCAAAATTACTCAAAAAAAGGAAAAACTTAGAGGGTAACAGGATATTCTGGAACACTTATAATTGGCAACAAACACTATTTTAGCATTTATTCATCCAGGACACCATGTTAAACACAGTGCTGGTGAGCCAAGCAATGTCCAAGGCCTGTCATCCACATAAAGAAGCAGCACAGCCAGAAGAGAAAAGGAGACAGACAGGCTGGCTCCCAGCCAAAACCTGTTATTTTTTCCACCCTTTTCTTTTTTTACTGTGAAGAAGGGGCAGGAGATACCAAACCCCATGCTATCAGATCACAAAACAGGGCTGTGCTGGGCAAAATTTATAGGTAACTGCTCTTTGCTCAGGTGATAATTGAGCCATCAGTCCATTTGGTGCGGAACCCAACTATGCAGTGTGTGCTTTCCCAGGCCCTGCAAGGAAGGAGCTGGCAGGTCCTGGCCTGGAACACACCACGTGCTTCCCACCCACAGCCCACCCTCAGAGGACATTTTACACTCAGGAGCCACTTAAACGAGACAATATCAGAAAAGCAAAAAAATAAATAATAAAAAAAGAAACAAAGTTAGTCAATACACACTGCGAGCTCCAACACATACTATACCCATCTGCATTCTTCAAGACCTCAGCTGCAGAATTTTATGCCCATTGTTGAAAAGTTTTAAAGGAAAAGCTTTCTTGCCCACACCTGCAGTAAGGAAGTCAGGGGAATGATACATAAAAGTAAAGGCAAAGTGGTAATTGTATGTGACAATTTTAAAGCTCATCTGTGCATATGACACAGGTATGTGTAATACTAAAGTATGAATATAGTTTAGGATTCACAAGCATCCAGGAATAATGTTGTGTCTACTGAAATTTTTTTTTTTTCTTTCTAAGCTACACTTTTAAAGTTACTTGTGAAAAAAAGCAAACACTTTTTTTTTTGTTATAACAGCTTTAAAAATTGGTTGTGACTCACGGCTCGATGAACATGAGGCTTTTCTGCAACTCCCTTGCAGATTGATGTAGGCAGGCAAAGATACACTGAACCTTTATAAATAAAATAGAGGGGCCACAATTGTTCAGTTTGTATGAAATAAAAATATGGGAAGCAATTCAATAGCAACTCAATACACAGAGAAAGAAAAGCACTTATTCACTTACGAAACAAAGTGCAAAGTGCCTGGACAGCCCTGTTAACGTGCCAAAGGGAATTTAAGTACCCAGCGAGTCGCAGAAGGGAGACAAAAACCGCAGCGGGACCGTATTTTGCACGGGCTGTCACATTTCTCGTCTCGGACAGCACCCGGCACGGCCGGCGCTGCAGGCACACCTACCTACGCGCCTCTGGACGTGCGGGCACGGAGCCGGCCCTAAGCCTGTCCGCGGCAGCCGGGCCCCGGAGCGGCGGGGCTGGGC
>VZTN01013604.1:459273-487546 GCA_013400515.1 Erpornis zantholeuca | reverse complement strand
CCCAGCACCGGCGCTGCCCTGCGTGTCCCGGCAGCCGCCCCAGGGCACAGTAGCTAGGCCGCAGCGGCGCTCGGGGACCGGGCTGGTGGCCGGAGCAGGCCCGGGCTGCGCTGGCTGCCGTCCCCACCGCACTGTGACAGCTTGGGGCCACCGTGGGGAATGTGGAGAGGGCAAATGTGGGCTAAGGAAAGCCCCTGCCTGGGGTAGCGGGTGATAGGACTCATGGCCGGGGCAGGCGGAAGCACCAGGAGGCAGGGTGGATGCATGGACAGGAGGACGAACTCCTGTGCACATGGGCACAGGCAGGAGAGGACCGGGGACAGGGCAGGACAGTCCGTGGCTGCTCTTCCAGCTGAGGGGGAGGATGAGGCCGTGGTTTTGCAGGGGAGCTTGGGCTGTTGCAGAGCTTTGCCGTGTGCTGCATTCCCTATCTGGCTTTCTAAGCTCCATCTGCAGCTCCCCCCACTCCCATGTGTTTTACCTCTTGTCTCTTCACCTTCACCGAGCTCCCGGCCCCGGTTGCCCTATGGATACTCCCTGTGCCGGAGAAATCCCGCCGCTCTTTTTACTGCCACAGGGCTACAAAGGCAGCGAGGGTTAGAGGCAGTGCCCTGGTGCAGGGTGCTCCGTTTGCCATAATCATGCCTCGTTTCCTCCCAGATTTAAAGCTCCGTTGGTTTTCAGGGCAAGGCGGGGTGAGCCAGCCCCGAGCAGGGCTGTGCCGTCGCCCCACTCCAGTGCACCATCCCGGGTGAGCAGAATCAGCCTCATCTCAGAGTCGGGTCTGCGACCTCCCTGCTTGTCTGCGGGGGTCTCTGCGGACAGGAGACCCCTTCCCTGAGGGACGGGAGCTCCTCATGCCCGGCCCTGGCAAAGTCTGGAGCAGGGATGGCCACCCTGGGCACTCGAATGGGTGCAAAGCCACATGCCCAAGCCTGCAGCAGGAGCAGTGGCATTGCCTTTCCCTGCTGCTCGCCCTTGGAACGGTCCTGCTGAGCCCTGTGGGTTCCCTAAGTGCATTATTCCTTCCCCCAGAGGACGGACACCTCGTCACTCGCAACTCTGTGATCCAGCAGCCAAGTCATGTGCTCCCCACACCTTGTCCTACACCTGGACCCCCTCGCCAACATGCCCAGACCCTTCCCACCTGGGCAAAGGGACAGTGCTGCCCTTTCCTCCAGCCGGACTGACCCGGAGGCTGTGGGAGCTCTCTCCATCTCCTCCACTGCAGGAAGAAGGTCTGGGGCAGAGGTGGCTGGGGTCACCAGAGGAAGCCCTCGTTCCCGGGGGATCTTGGGGGGTGCATCGGGGTGGCTGTCCGGCTCCCAGGGCTGGTTCCCCGGGTTGAAGCCGGTAGCAATCCCAAGCTCTGCCAATGCCGAGCCGTGCCGGGGGGGTGGGTGACAATGGGTGACATCAGGGAGCAAACCCAAGGGTGCCCATGGCTAATCAGCTCCTACCCGCTCCCTCCCACCTTCCTTGCCCAGCAGTGCCCGGGTGGCTGCTGCCCCCGCCCGGCCTTGCTGCTGTGAATGTTTAGAGGAGAGACGGAACTCTGCGGAGCCGGAGCCGGTGCCCAGCTCCGCCCCTGCAGGGAGCCCCAGGGCTGCCGGCCCGGGGAGCGGGTGGGTGACAGCCCTGCCCAGGCTGGGACACACTCCTCGCCAGTGCTGCACCTTGCCAGGAGCTGGGGACACCATCTCAGCACTGGCGACGGCTCAGGGTGCTCAGGGCAGGGGGCAGGGAGGGCTCCGGGGCAGAGACCAGGAGCTGTATATAGACAAGAGAGTGGGGCAGCTCTGGAGCAGAGCTGTGGCTGTCCTCAAGCCAAATGGCCAGTGTCCCATTCCCTGAGTGTCCCCAACATCGGTGACAGGGTCTGGGTGCTGCGTCAGGCCCCTGCCACCCTGTGCCCTTCAGCTGTCAGGGGTAGGCTGTCCTGTGTCCTCTGGCCATCCTGCATCCCCGCTCACCCTGCATCCCCCAGCCATCTGTGTCCCCTGGCCGTGTTCTGTGCTGCCCCAGATGACCTCGCTGGCACTTACTGCTGCCAAGGCAGAAATGGCACCTCTGGCACAGCGTCTCTGGGACCTGAGCTGATTACCATCGTCCCTGTCTTCACAGGGGAGGTGCTGTGAGAGCCAGCACGGCCACAGGGCACAGTGCTGTTGTCCAGGTGCTGTCCTTGCCATGGGGCTGGCCCAGCCACCCTTCACACAGCATGTCCACCTTTGTATCCACACGTTCCAAAACCCCTTCCAGGGCTGGTTGGGAGCCCAACATCTGCCTCAAAGCGGCACAAGGCTGGAGATGAGTGGTCTGAAAGTGCATAGGGTGGTGCAGCACCTGAGGGTACCCCAGGGAAAGGCTTTGCCCACTGCAGCGGCAGCCCCTGTTTGCAGAGGCATCGCTCGATATGCAGTATGTTCTTCAGAAGATCCCTACTCCAGGAGTCAAAATAGCATGAAATTTAATTTTACGCCTATTTGACAAAGCTTGATTTCGTCTCCAATCAGCAGGGAGATAAGAGCCCTCGGCACAAGTGCGCGGGCAGTTTGGCAGCTGGGGCTGCCGATTTAATAGGTGAATTTACAGGGACAACACTTGAAAATCCCCTGGCTAGTGAACCATTAAGGTGAGCCCTGCCTTCCGTCCCCGCGTCCCTCCCCGCGCCGCTCTCCCGTTGCTGGGCGCTAAAGCAAACCCCAGCTCTGTTTACCGAGTCTACTATTACAATACGGCTACCAAATATTTGCCAGCCGTCAGCTCGCTGCTCCGCTATAAATACTTCAGGCCCAGGTGGAGGGACGGGCAGGGGGAGCGGCGCGGGAGCCTATGCATGGCCGGGCGGCAGCGCCAAGGTGAGTGCGGAACCGCGGCCCGGGCGATGCCCTCCTGCCCCGGGGGTTTCTCCGGCTGAGGGTGGCTGTGGGGCAGGCTGTAGGGTAGCCCCGCTCCCCTCTCCCCGCAGCCGGGAGCTGTGTGCTGCTTCGTGAGGCTGAGCCCCCCACAACCCAGCCCGGGACAGCACGGAGGGGCGGGACCGGGGATACCGCGGTGGGGACGGCACAAAGGACACACAGAAATGGGAAGGACAATCTTAGGCTGAGTGCAGGTCCTGGCACCAGGCTTGGTGTGGCAGGAGCAGGTCTGGCTCCCCAGGATTTATTCCCTCCCTGGGACCCTCTCAGCATGGCCAAGGGTTTTCCGCAGCGAGGCATGGTTGGGCACCCTTCAGCACAGGTAGTGCAGGCTACAAAGGGGCCACATCCAGCTCAGAGAGACCCTGCTGTGGCCAGAGCCCATCAGGGCAGGGCAGGGAGGTGATGGGTTCACTCTGTCGCAGGGAAGCTCATGAGGCCATTGTGTGGGCAGGGCATGGGGCTCGATAGCACTGAGCCCAGAGTGGCAGGGTGGGTGCTGACCCCCATTCACCTCCACGCACAGCCCTGGGGTGAAGGGGAACACCCCTCTGCCCCACAGCTCTGGAACACATCCCCACTGCCCTACATCCCATGACTTGGTGTGGACATCCATGTCCCACAGATCAGTGAGAACATCCCTGCTGCCCCATGTCCTATGACTTAGGGACATTGACATTGCCCCACATCCCATGGCTTGAAGGGGACATCCCTGTTTCTTGATGTCCCAGGGTTCAGTTAGAATATCCCCACTGTCCCATGTCCTGTTGCTTGTAGGGGAATGGCATCTCTGCTGCTCCACATTCCCTGATTCAGGGTTATGCTCCCACTGCCCCATATCCCACGGTTTGGTGGGGACACCCTTGCTGCCTGCTGTCCCAGTGCTGAAAAGGGATGTCCCAGGCAGAACATCCCCACTGCCCTGTTTCCCATGGCTTGGTGGGGACATCCCCAATGCCCCACATCCCACATCCCATTGCTTGTGGGGGACATCCCTGCTCCCCTGCAGCCCCACCTTGGCCATGGTGTGGCACAACACGGTCCCCTGTCCTCTCAGGGCTCCTGGGCGGTGAGTCAGGGTTGGTGCCAGGGTGTGTCACCCTGACCCCGCTGCCCCTGCCCGCAGGGTGAGTCCTGGGGGTGCCTCTGAGCGCTGACATGGCTGCGGGGGTCATCCAGCCCCTGGCTGAGCTGCGGCTGCCCTCGCCCTTCCCACACGGCCTCCTGCTGCACCCTGAGCCCGACTTCCCCGACCTCTCCGAGGAGGAGGGAGAAGAAGAAGAGGAGGAAGAGGAGGAGGAAGTGGAAGCAGTGGAGGAAAGCGTGAGGCCGGAGCTGGCCAGTGTCTCCAGTACTGCCGAGACCACCCTGCGTCTCCTCAAGTTTTCGGAGCTCATCAGCTGCGACATCCAGCGCTACTTTGGGCGGCGGGGCCGGGAGGAGGCTGCCAGCAGCCACCCCGTGCCTGAGGACTGCGGCTCACCCCAGAGAGCTGAGCCTGTGCCCGAGGTCATGGCCCCACGGGGCAGCCCGGGGGCCACGCACAGGCTGGGGCCGCTGGCCGAGCTCTTTGAGTACGGCGTGCACCGGTGCCTGCCCGCCCGGGTGGCCGGCGGCAAGACGCAGCGGCTGGAGAGGAAGTATGGCCACATCACCCCCATGCACCGCAGGAAGCTGCCGCCCTCCTTCTGGAAAGAGCCAGGCCCAGGCCCCACCAGCCTCCTCCACACTGGCACCCCTGACTTCAGCGACCTCCTGGCCAACTGGACAGTGGAGCCAGGGCCAGAGCTGCCGGGCACTGGGCGGGAGATGCCGGGTCGCCCGGGGCTGGAGGCTGAGCCCTTTGCTGGGCTATGACCCCACTGTGGCCCCGGGGCCCCCTGGCCCTGCCACGTGCCACCCAGTTAATGATAAACCTGGTGGCCCCGGTGCCAGCACCAGGGCACTCAGAGCTGCCGGGTCAAAGCTGGTGATGGGACGAGTGAATAAATGACTCCCGCCAGGCACCAGCGTGTGTGGTGTCCTTTGCCACCCGCCACTGTGGCATCCCTGCTGCCAGGGACAAAGGGCTACGGCTTAGCTTGACCCTCGGGGGCTGCTGGCTGCCCCGGCAGCAGCGGGAAGAGGAGGGAAGTGCGGTGCCGGCAGGAGGCAGCAGCCCATGTTTACTTTGCGGTCCAAGTCAGTGAATCCCATCCACTTATCTCGGCCGCACCAGGGCAAAGGGCGACGCAGGGCCTCATAAAGCACCCGGCTGTCAGCACCCAGGGGGGACCCATCACTGCCCTAGGGACCCACTGTGCCCTACAGCTCCCCTGCCCCATGGTGGGGCCAGGATCTGGACCCTCACAGGAGAGCAGGGCTGGCTTTCCTTCCCCACGGCCTCGGACCCAGCTGTTACCAGGGCCCAGCTGAGGCATCCTCTGCTTTGTGGTGGCGTTTTGTTGGTCTTGAAAGGGAAAAGAATGTGGGAAGGGGCAGCCACCCCCTGCCTTGAGCCCTGCTGGGGGGCAGCACCCAGGATGCAGCTCCCCCCACCCCACTCCCTTCACTCCCCAGCCTGTGCCCTCCCAGCAGCAGGAGTAGGGACAGGGCTCAGGGCAGGCCTGAGGGGACACCTAAGCCTGGACAGTGGCCCCAAGGGAAGAAGGGAAGCAATAGACAGGCAGCATCACAATAAAAGTACAAACAGACTTTATTTCAGCACAGATCCCGCAGTCAAAAGCCTCTCCAGGCACCAGGCTGCCTGTGTCCAAGTGAGGAAGGGGCAGTCCCAGGGCAGAGGGCAGGGCAGTGCCAAGGAGAGGAGCAAGGATGGGGGGAGACAGGAGAAGTGAGGTCCCAGGGCTGGCTTTGCTCCCACCCCCAGCCAAATCCAGGACTGGTGGTAGGGTGCCTGGAAGGGTGCAGGTTGCTGGAAAGGGCCAGAATCTGCCCCAGGAGTGACTTTGGATCCCAGTGTGGGAGCAGCAGTGGTGGGAGGAATGCAGGAGTGGCAGAGGGGCACAGGCTGCAGGACCAACATCGCCCCAGCGCAGGCAGCTCTCCCCTCCCACCCCTGCCCCAAATCCCAGCGGTGTCTCCCGCTGATTGGGGATTGATTGGGTCAGAGTAGCTGAGGGAGCCAAGAAAGAGCCAGAGGCGGCAGCTGCAGAACCACAGGAGCCCTTTTATTGCACAGCCAAGCAGGGCATGTCCCGCTCCTCAGTCCCAAGGAGCAGGAAGGCAACCCCAGAGCTCAGCCCAACCCAGCAAGCAGGACCACAGGGCAGGGGGGAACGGGGGCCTGGGGGCAGGAGGGAGCCCCATCATGTCCCATCTGCTCCTCTCACAGACCCTGCAGCCGGAGCTAGGGCAGGGC
This sequence comes from Erpornis zantholeuca, assembly GCA_013400515.1. NCBI lineage: Eukaryota > Metazoa > Chordata > Aves > Passeriformes > Timaliidae > Erpornis > Erpornis zantholeuca. The sequence continues at coordinate 481,264 of VZTN01013604.1, read as the reverse complement.
TAAGTCCCAGACAGCCCAGACTGGGTGGATCAGGCAACAGAGGCCACGTGCCGTGTCAGAGGAGTGTGCCCAGCTCAGTAGGGCATTCCTGCTCCCCATGGAACACTCCAGCCTTCACCCAACCTTCAAGGACAGCCTATTCCAGGAGCTAACAGAGCCAAGGGTGAATTTCGATCCCTCAGGGAAGCAGAGGAAGGGGTGACAAGAGAGGGCAGTAGACGTGGGCAGGCAGCAACAGGCAGGAGGGCCAGGGCAGCATGGCCATGCCAGTGCTCCGGGCACCACGACACCTGCACGGACTGGCCCAGTCCTCTCCCCACCTCCTGCAAAAGGGGGTCCCCAGCTCTGAGGGGCCGGGGCACGTCTCTGCTGGGCCACACTGCCTCACGTCTGCGCCAGTGAGAGCTCCTCCAGGCCTTCCTTCCCCAGCCGGTACCTGGCAAGGTCCTTGCGGGTCACCATTCCCACCACCTGCCGGGAAAGGGATGGGGTACAGCTCGATGTGGGCACACAGAGCCTGGGGACAGCATGTCCCTGCCCCCTGGAGGGGCCCAGGCTGCTTGGACACAGCGAGCAGGGACTCACCTCATTGCGATTGTCCACGACCACCAAGTGCCGCAGGCCCAGGGCTCGGAAGAGCTTGAACACCCGCGGCAGAGACGCCTCCTGCAAGGCAGAACAGGGCTGAGGGGCTCTGCAGCATCCCCAGCCAGCATCCATTGCCCACCCTGATCCCTGGGGAGCTGTGCAGAGGGGTCCCTGGCCATTACCTGGGGCACGGTGTAGGGCGAGGGGTTCATGAACTCGCTGAGGTCAATCATGCAGTCGCGCTCATCCTGGGAGACGTGAATGGACTGGATGGGGGGGAAGCGGGGATAGGCATCCCGAAAATCCTTCAGCTTCAGCCGCCGCTGCACCAGGTTCAGGTTGGCCCTTTCCACAAAAACCTTGGGAGAAAAGAGATGGTTGGGGCCTGTCCTGCAGAGTTCACAGGCACCAAGATAACGCACAAGAGCAGGGAGGAAGAAGGGCAGAAGCGTGGGACAGATGGACCATCTGCAGAAGCACAGCCTGTTTCCCACTCACTCAGGGTTTGAGAGTCCAGTGGGGTGCAGGATGATGCTGGGGTAACCCCACCACCAAATGGCAGCACCCACCATCCCCCCGGGTGAGCTGAGGGAGATGACAGCTCCTCCTGAGCAAGGCAGGCAGCAAGGCGCCTGAGACAGGAGTGGGACAGCAGACACAACCCAAATAGTCTCCATGCAGCATCACCCACCTTGTGCTTCAGCAGGACGATGAGCTGGGAACGCAGGATCAGGCCCCGCAGTCTGGCAACCTGCAACAGGGCACCATGTGTGAGGGTCCCACACTGCAGCCAGCCCTTGTGTGGCCAGCCCAGCTGCATGCCCTCCCCAAGGGCACCCAGCCTACCTGTGTGGTGTCAGGGTTGCTCTCCACCACGGGGAAGCCGTTGTGGTTGGAGGAGGTGTCACTGAGGATGTCCACGACTGTGCCCACGCGCTCGATCCTCCGCAGGCAGGTGACAGGAGTGCTCATCACCTCCCTGCAGGGAAAGCTCTGGGTGAAATGCAGCCCCACAGCAGCACACACCAAATCATGCAATCACAGACTGTCTCGGTGGGAAGGGACCTATAAGCTCATCTCATTCCAAATCCTTTCCGTGGGCAGGGACACTTTCCACTATCCCAGGTTGCTCCAAGTCCCATCCAACCTAGTCTTGGACAGGAGCAGCCACAGCTCCTCTGAGCAATCCTGTGCCAGGGCCTCCCCACCCTCACACCCTAAATATCTCCCCACAACACACAACCCCTCAGTGCTGATGCCTCTCTGTCCCCCAAAGCTGCCAGAGAGTGAGGAAGGAACACACTGCAGGTCACATCCCTGCTGGGGAAGAAGCTGAGCTGGTGGTACCAGGGGGCAGCAGGCTCCTGCGACCAAAAGGTCACCACCTGCACTCCCAGCTCAGGCCAACAGTGTGGTCCAAAAGCTGCTACCACAGCAATGCCCAGCCCACTCACCTGGCTGTGAGGGAGTGGGATGTCACCGGGGCCTCCCAGTGCAGGAAGGGGACGCTCTGCAGCTGGATGTGCATGTCGTACAGTCCCTGCAACAAGAGCCGAGCCATCAGAAGAAGCCTGGTGAGGTGCTAAGGGGCACATCCAGGCAGCAGCTCATCCCTCAGAGCAAGCACATGCCTGTCCTGGCACCCCCATAGCCCCCCCACCCTGGGGAGCCCAGCAGCCCTCACCTCCACGAAGTAGTCTCCCACAATCTTTGCTGTCATCAGCACCAGCATGATGGGGAAGCCGTAGGTGACGTTGCCTGTTGCCTCCATCATGATGACTGTGAGACTCAGGGTCATCCGCACTATCCCACCTGCCAGAGGCACCCAGGGGGTTTGGGGGTTTAGAACGGCAAGGAAACACTGAGTGAGTGCATCACAGAACACCTGAGGCCCCTAAATCTCTCAGAGATCCAGGACTGCCTGCCCAGAGGTGCCCTGGGTGAGCTCAGCCCTCACTGGCACCCCAGCAACTGCCTGTGCTTGGCAGGGTGATCAGGGAGCTGACAGCCAGGCTGGGCTTCCTTCCCTTCCAGGGAAGGAAGCTGTCAGTAAGCAGGGAGTGCTTATTCCCATGACACCTTCACCCCAACCAACACTGTGCCATGGGGAACTCACCCAGCTGCGCAGCAGCTCCCATCAGGGCGTACTTCCCGGGATCAGCCCAGATCTGAGCGCAGGAGAGAGAAGGAGCCGAGTCACCTGCTGGCTCCAGGGCATCCAGAGATAGTCAACAGAATCCTGGCCCCCAAACCCCCCTCCAAAGTGGGGACAGGTGCCTGAGGCTGCCTGAACAACCCAGCTGCTGGCAGGGCTCCACGGGGACGTGGGGAGGCCCAGAAGCAGCTCATGAAGACATCAAGTGAGGAGCCACTTCAGAGCTTTCAGCCAGATCTGGGCACACTGCCTGCACATGACACCAGCCCAGCAGCGAGGGAGGAGGGCTGGGTGCCAGGGCTTCCCAGCCAAGACTCACCGAGCCCTTGGTCAGGTAGGACAGGGAGATGCCGAAGAGCCTCCCCCAGGCTGCCCCGATGAGCAGGGAGGGGATGAAGACCCCTGCAGACACCGTCAGGCCGTAGGTCCAGCAGGCCAGGAAGAAATACATCAGTGTGAACATGCCCAGTGTCATGGGGTTGTAGGAACCTGGGGTGGGGACAGAACAGAGTGGGTGCTGCTCCCACAGCCCAGGGGACACTGTGATGGGCTGTGGCCATGGATCAGGCAGCAGCAGCCCCACGACGTACTCCCAGCAGTGAGAGCCCCTCTTCTTGGGTTGCAGCTCCTGCTCTGGCAGCACAGGCCTTTCAAACTGGCTCTTCAGGTTATTTCTGCCCCCTCCAGTGCCTCCACCCAGCCAGAGCCATCCCAGGCCCTCACATCCCATTCCTCCATCTCATGACCCATCAATGACCCATCCCCTCCCAGCCCTGTGGTTCCCAGCCTCCCATGATAAACTTCAAAGCCCTGAGGGAAGGACTGCCAGGGCTGAATGACAAGCTTGGGAGGACAGAGGTCTCACTGCCAGCTTTGGGATCAACTGAGCAGGGCAGGCCCTGCAAACTCCCTCCCGTCCTGCAGCTCCCACGGCTGCTCCAGCCAGTGCCACACTGTCCCACAGCACAGGCTGTGCCATCCCAGCGAGACCCTGCCGACCCCACAACCCGGCTAAGCGCTATTTTGGGATTGCTGAGCAGCCCAGTCTAGTTTAAACAAGTACTTTGCAAGCCCTCCTTCAGACAGAAGCCTTGAGCCAGGGAGGACCCAGCACCTCAGGGAGCAGCCCCAAGACACAGGATAGTCTTCTCTTGGCTGCAGGTGGCCAGGCTGCACCCTCTGGGCTGAGGATCTCTCTGTTCCCCACCCACATGCAGCTGAGCACAGAACTCAGATTCCACAACAGGCAGAGGAGATGCTGGGGTTACACCAGGTCCAAGGAAAATGGAGCTGGAACCTGGGAATCAAACTGCATTTCTCAAGCCAATCTAAACCCCAAGATCCACCTCCACAACCCAGAAGGTAAAGTCATTCTGGGGCAAGTGGCCCTGCTAATTAAGAAAACATCCAGCAACATTTCCAGAACAGACTTCAGACAGACAGCAAGGGTCAGACATGCTCTCACACAACTCAGAAGCAACACAGCATGCAAACATGCACAAACAAAACCAGGTCCTTGGCTCCACAGCCGCCCAACACCACAGCCCTTTGGCTGAGCTCAGAGGTGGCACCAAGCACAGCACCCATCCCTCCTCCTTCCATCACTGCACTGTGTTTTGGGAAGCCTGTATGGGCTGATCATTCTCTGCCTCGTCCCAGGAGTGGCCAAGCAACACACTGGCCACCTTGCATGGATGCCCTCTGCTCAAGGCCTCACTGACCTGGAGGGTCATGGAAGAGGTTGACAACGCTCTTCTCAGGTGTGTTGAAGAAGGCAGTGGCCATGGAGTTGTACTCTCCATCAGCACAGAAAAGCTGAAAAGGCAAGATAAGAAAGAGCTAGAAGTGACAGGGAAGACTGAGGAGGCAGCTCTGGGCAGGGAGGACACCTACAGCATCCTTGGGTCTCCAGCTCTGCCTGCACTGCAGGGCATCGACTGCGAGGTCCAATGTCCCAAACCCAGCAGGGTCTTGTCTCCCTGCTGAGCTCCCCCAGCTCAGGGTGCCCCCCACCCTGAATGCTGCTCTGCAGCACATCCTACCTGCAGGGGATACGCCACAGAGCTCCCCTGGATGGGCTGGCAATCTCTCGAGCAGTAAATCATGACAAATCCCACTGTCGCTGTCACTGCTGCCACCAGCATGGCCTCAACCACCTGGAGGCAGGGCCGGTGGATGTACCTGTGAAGAGAATACAGGAGTGAGGGTAGCACCCAGGGGTGTGGGCAGGATCAGCCCCAGCCTGGCTAAATGTGTCGCATCAGGCATGTGACAGTCTGGCTGCCTCTGCTCCCTGCCCAGACTCTGCCAGGCTGTCCTGCTGCTTGAAAAGCTGGTGACAGGTATTGGCTGGGCCAGACTGGTCTCAGTTGGCTTTAGCAGCTCTCTGCTTTCTCTCACTCCTCTCAGAGCACATGACCGTCAGGCCTGCAGCGTCTGCACCTCTCTGGGCTCTCCAGTCACTGGAGGGAAATACTTGGCAGGGTCAGAGCAGTGCTGGGATGACGTGGGTCACAGCCTCAGCCACAGGCAGCAAGAGGCACATGGCATCTTTCAGGAACTGCTGTTGCTCACATTAAATGAGAGATTACAGCCTTGCACCACCTGGGAATGCCACTTTGAGGGAATGCAGAAGGCACCAGCCAACCCACATCAATCACCTTCATCACCTGTGAGCTCTTACCTGATCCGGAACATCGTCAACCAGTAATTGAGGGCATTGAACAGGGCTCCGAGGATCCCCCCTGCGAATGGCAGAGAGGAAAAGCTCAGCACACAGGCCCAGGCTGCTCACAATACAAGGTATCTCTGAAGATCATCCACAACCCACCCAGGGTGACTGACAGCCCAGTCACCCTGGGCATCCCACATGTGGATGCTGTCCCTGCAACCAGCCAGGACCTGTCACCAAGAGGAGCCCAGCACCAGCAGTGGGTGGCCAGGGGCCAATGTCACAGTGCTGGCACCAGGCAGGCAAAGGACAGGCCAAATCCATGGGGATAAGGGCAGCTCACGTGACAGCAAGGGGCTGCCCATGACAGCAAGGCACTGACTCTCCTCAACATGGGTTCAAGGAGCTTGACTTTGCTACTAGGGTTGGGCCAGGATCCAGGTCTCACCCCTGCATAAGCCCCACAAGCAGCCTCTGCTCCAGAATTTAATGGATTCCCCATTTTCCCCAGGAAACTGGATGCCAAAGCTTTTTAGACCCAGACAGAGAACAGAGGAAATTATTCAGACTAATGAAATTGAAACAGCAGCATTCTCTTACCAACCACTCCCATAAAGATGAAGATAGGAATTTCCTGGATTGTGTATCCCATTTTCTGCATGCAAAAAAGACGTGGGTTTCAGATCTCCTGGCCTGTCTGCAGCCCTGCAGTGAGTCACTGACTGCTGAGACAGCACAACTCTGCACTGGCACGAGGCTTCCAGAGCTGCCCCAAAGTCTCCCCTGAACAGCCCACAGCCTCCAGAAACTCCTTCTGCTGGGGCTGGTGGAGCTGAGATCTGGCCAGACCCCAGAGCCTGCCTCAGCCCCTAGTTGATGTTACAGAAAAATTGATGTCCCCACAGCTGCTAAGGGCTGTTTCTAACCCCTCACCAGAGCCCTACATGGGCAACACCTGTGCCTACCTCGCTATCAAATCTGCCAAAGTTGATAAGCCCAGGGCTGGAGAGATCCCAGGCATTGCCGTGGTAAACGCTCAGGACAGAGTTCAGCGTGAAGGTGGAGATCATGGAGGCAAAGAACTGGAAGGAGATGTGGCCCAGAGTCACTGCCAGATGCCTCCAACCCCATTTCCTCACCACATGCCCCCTGCACTACCCCAAACCACCCCCCAAGGTCCTTGGGCAGGGCTTGGTGCCCCTGGTGTGGTGGGGACAGGAGGTCACATTCCCCATGGCAGCACTTAGGGCAGCTTATGCTGACCAGGGTCTTGCTCCTCCTTTTGCATCTCTGTTCTCCTGGGGCACAGCCCAAGGCAGCTCCCTTGGAAAGGAGCTGGCAGCAAGATGGAGCTCAGCCAGGCCCAAATTCAACCCCTGAGGACCTGGCACAGGAGGGGAGCTGGGACAATGTTGCCTGGGATGGGTTACCCTCACTGGAGCAAGGATGTCAGGAGGCCTGGGGCTGCAGGGCTCCCAGAAAAGGCAATGCCTCACACCAGAACCCACAACCCTCCACTGCTTTCCAGCACTCACAATTCTCCACGTCAGGAATTGGTTCCAGAAGGAAGCCCCTTCCTCCAAGCTGAACAGGACACCTCCTGCAAAAACAAGACACAACATCTTCACAGGGGACATGTACCACAGCCCCTCAGCTACAGCACCAGCCGAACACCCAAGATTCACCCCAGGCCATGTGCCCACACTGCCCAGACCCTCTCACAGGCAAGCCCACCAAGCCATCAGTGACATACTGATCACAGCAAAGGCCCCCACTGCCATCCTCCATCCCAGGGAGGCAACTTTTGGGCTCTGAGGCAGACGATGCCTTTGCCCTTGGGCAGGGCCCACACCTGCGTGGCATGGCAGGAAAACTTGGAAGGCTCCTGCAGTGACCTATGCAGATCCTGGCAGCTTCCTCCAAGGAAGTGGGAGCAACCTCCTGAGGAAATCCATGTCCAGGCACTGCTCAGTGCCAGAGAGCCAAGACACACACCCACAGGGGCACCAAACGCAGCTGAGACACCGGCGGCAGCTCCAGCTGACACAAAGTCCCTCTTCTCTGTGTCTCTGCGGAAGTACTCGAAGATCTGAAACAAGAGTGAAGGCAGCTTTAGGGCTGGCCATGGGCATGAGACACAGAGTATGATACGGATGATGCCAAGCCACCAGCGGGAGCAGCCTGGTATGGCACAGAAGGGCACCTGCAGCACAACCCCTCAGACCTCAACACCAACCTTGAAGTCTCGCTTTAACGATGTGGATCTCCCCTGGGAGATCCCGGCAGCAATCACTGATCCAGAGTGAATCATGGGTCCTTCCTAGGGGCCAAGGAGCAGAGTCAGATCAGGGAAGGAAGAACAGGAATGGTTGAATGCTGCTCACCAGCTTGCAGTCGTGAGGCTGGATGGGAGTACTTCCCTTGGGCAAATACAGACCTTGACATTTTCCCCCTTCCCATCCTGAAAGTGTTCAAGACCAGGTTGGATAAAACTCTGAGCAACCTGGTCTAGTGAAAGGTGTTTCTGCCCATGGAGGGGGGCTCGGAATGAGATGATCTTTAGGGTCTCTTCCAACCTAAATCATTCCACGGTTTTATGAAATCCTTATTCTAGCACATACCTCCAGTGCCCACCAGCTGAGGAGACAAGTGTTACCCTTACCTGCCTTTGATCCCAGCTAGCCAGAAAAGTCCCCATGGGACACCTAAGTTTTCCCCATCTACAGTTTGCAGGGATGGACAGAGGCAGCTGCTCTCCTGTCCTCAGCCAAGCCACATGCAGGCTGGCACAGTGGCACCACATGCCCCAGGGGCTCCCCAAGCTTGGCAGTGCTGCAGCCACCTTGGCCAGCAGACACCAGGGAATAACACTAGGAAGTCACTGCAGGGCCCCCAGCAGCTTGTCCCCAGCACAGGGCAGTGACAGGCTGTGACATATGTGCCAGCAGTGGGAACCAACAGAGAGCTTTGTGCACATCACCTTCCCGACAGCCAGGCCGCCGACCACCGACAGGATGACCCCACAGACTTTGATCACGAGGGTCTGCAAAACAAAGAAGGGCACAGCACGTCACAGGGGTGGCACAAAGAACACGGCCGTGGCAGCCACAGGGGACACACACCCACTGGGCCCTGAGGCATGGGAGGAGCCAGCGACCCGGGGAACTTCTGATTCTCAGCCCCCTCTCCATTGTGGCAACAGGGTTGGTCAATTTTCTTCTTGTCCAGAGCAAAAATCTGCCCAAAGCTGCTCTTCCCCATGCCAGTTACTGGTCCCAGGGCAGATTTAATCTCTTGGCACCAAGAGGGAAACAGCTATAGAGCCGGGAGCTCATGCCAGCTCCTGCTGTGCCACAATGTGGGCAGGGACCACTGCAGGAGAATACAATGTGCCCAGGCCATGCCACCACCTCCTGCTTCCTACCTTGAGGCGCACAACATGTGGAATCTTCACACCGTTGAGGTAACATTTGATCTGGGGGATGCCGCTGCCAGCTGCCACAGGCTGTAGGGAGCAGGGAGAGTGTGAGCGGCTGTCACACACAGGATGGGGACACACCAGCCACCTTACCCCTGTCTCTCAGTACAGGACACACCCTACACACCCTCAGGGTGGCTCTGAGATGAGGCCAAAACTTGTCAACAGATTCTGGAGGTGGGCTTGAAGAAGGCATCTATTTCCTAAGGGCAAATGTGCCAGGGAAAAGGAGCTGGCTGAGTTCTTGGGGACACTCAGGTGTTCCCCCATACTACAGAATGGGTTGCATTTGGTGGCCAGGGAGAACAAAAGCAAAGCCACAAGACACTGAGGATTAGAGCGATCCACAGGGAGTCCCAGTCTCTGGCTTGTCCTCCAGAGGCTGTCCCTGAGGCACCCAGCCAGACTGGTCTCTGCCAGTACTCGTGAACACCCAACACAGAGAGGCTAAGCTAGGGTCGAGGCTTGGGAGAGCTGCACCCCCACCCAAGGCTGGAGCACAGCCTCTGCCCCAGGCTGCCAGCACATCCTAGAAGTCTGACAGCCTCAAAGAAACTCCACAGCACAGCTGGAGCCAACACCAAGGAGCTGATGCTACCAGGAGCCAAACTGGAGGAAATACATTCACTGTTTATAAAATTTTGCATGTTTTCTGGAGACGTGACCCTGCTTTGCCCATGTAAAGAACTCAGAACTGTTCCAAATTCCTACCTCTATGAAGGCAACGATCACAGAGCCCACCATCACCACGCTGGCGTTCAGGGTGGCCCAGAGTAACAGGGAGAAAGACAGGCCCCCTTTGGCTGTGAACTTGTCAATGTCTGGAGCAGCAGCTCAAGGAAAGACCAGCACTGCTTGGGTACCATCTCTCCCACCACAGCATCTCACAGCATCACTGAATGGTTTGGGTTGGATGGGACCTTAAAAACCATCTAGTTCCAACCCCCTGTCATGGGCAGGGATGCCATTCACTAGACCAGATTGCTCCAAGCCCCCTGTCACTTCAGGGCAGCTCTAATGAGCCTCCTCTGTCATGGCAGTGCCCAGCCACAGCTCAATCCTGCAGAGCAGCTGGGCAGCAGCATCTGTGCCACCAAACCAGAGCAAGGAAGCACTGCCCTCTTCCCCCATGACCCCTCCCATGGCTCCCAGGAGATCCCAGAGGTCCCAGCTGGCCAGCAGCCACTGCTCTGTGAGGATACTGTCCTTCACCACCCGGTACTTGAGCCCAGCCAGGTTCTCCACCACGATGTCGATGAAGCAGGCGACGAGGCCAGTGAGGATGCCGATCATGGCGCAGATGACCCAGCGCTTGATCTCCACTGTCCGGAAAGCCTGAGGGGCAGACAGCAGTCACACCCTGCTGCCATCCAGCCTGGCACTGAGGGGAGCACAACACACCTGCCACCTTCCCCAACACAGTCCCAAGCCTGGGAAGCAACAAGGAGAGCCAGGGAGCACCAATGCTAGCTGACTCAGAGAAGCCTGGACACAATTTACTGATTTTAAGCAGTGCTTTTGTACCTCTGTGGGATCCCTAAGGTGCTTTTCCAGCTTGCCTACCTCCATTAGGTCCATCCTCTTGGGATTCTTGCTGTGGCACTGATTCCCAAAGCCCCAGGGCAAATGTTTCACGTGACTCCAGAAGTCCCTCTCCTCAGGGACCTGCCCCATGTCACCAGGCAATGCCACCATATGCACCCAGATTAGCTCCCATTCCAACCATCCCATGCTGGGTCATTGATCCTGTGGTTTCACGACTTGTCACAAGCTGGTCAGTGCCCATTAACCCATCCCAGCTCAACCTAGGCTTTAAACACAACCTCCATTGGCACAAAGAAGCCCCCCAGCAGCCAGGCAGGGGGAACAGCTTCTCTGGGCCACCCCAGCTGAGACAATTGTGGATGGCCCAGCAAGACTCACTGCATGGTTTATCCTCCTCTCCTCCTCCAGGAACAGCTGGTTTTCACTGTTGTCATAGTCCAAGCTCTAGTTTGGGAAAGGGAGATGCTGTTATTGTCTACCAGGTGAAGAGACCCCCATGCTGGGGAATGCTGCCCTCAGTCTCTCACCCTGCTTCCCCCTCGATTCCACTCCTTCCCCACTGAAACCACCCTCACTGGGCAGCTGTGAGCCCTCAGCCCTCATACCTCACCTGCTGCATCCCATAGGGCAGAGCTGAGATGGGGCAGATGGGCACTTACTTCATACTTGAGTGACAGGAGCTTCTCGTTGTGGGGGATCTCATTGGGACGCTGCCGAGGGATCTCTGTCTCCTGTGGGATGTGACACACAGCTCAGGATGGCCAGGTCGGAGTCCAGCCCTCCCATCCACCAAGCAACTGCTGGTTTAACTTCTTTTGATGTTCAGGAGAGGCACAGAGGACTGCAGGCACAAGCTGCTTGGCAGGCAGGGATCTGGGATGATTTTCCACCAGTTGGTGGGTGTGTGGGATTTAATGCAGCTGGACCAGCTGTCAGGGGTGCACCCTCACCAAGCAGCCCTACACCTCCAGGCAGGAACATCTCCCCAGGAGCAGGTGGAGGGTTTGCCCAGCTGGGTACCACACTGCCATGTTGACCTGGCACTGAATCCAAGCAACTCCATGCTCCAGTTGAAGGCAACCTTTCACCTTGGCAGGAAATTCCTTTGGGCAAAAGCAAGGAGCTATTTCAAGCAAACCCATGTTTTTGAGCAGAAACCAAATTCTGTTTCCCAAACACCTTTGACCGTGCAAGCTGTTCCCAGCTCTGAATTAGGGCATTTACTGAGGATGCCAGAGGGGCCCTTGGGGCAACAGCAGCTGCCCACGCCACAGAGGTCACTCAGCCCAGGAAGAAGTGCTGGAGTCCTCGTGGAACAAGCGGAATGTGAAGGAGAGAACAACAGCAGCTGTTAGTGGAAGGAAGGAAGGGGTCTCAGTAACAGTGGGCCCTCCCTGTGCCACTCACCAGCTCGTGGATGTCCTCATTGAGGTCCACATTGCTCAGCTGCCCGATGCGCAGGAAGGAGGAAGGAGTGAGCTGAGGGGAGAAGGGAAAACGAGGTCAGTTTCTAAATGTACTTCAAACCTCTCAGGAGGAAGGAGCAGGCGGGCAAGATGCTTGCGCTCTGCCTCCCTCACAGAGCTGTGCCCACCTGCCACTGCCAGCGCCCCCCAAAATGCAGCACCCTGCTCTCGGAGGACACACCGAGGAGGTGGGGTCCAACACCCCGCAGGGAACCAGAGGCAGCAGCAGCCCGCCAGGATTTGGGCGAGCTGCTCCAACCCGTCAGCTGGCAGAGCCAGCTGCCCTGGGAAGGTGCCAGGCAGCAGCGGCTCATCGGGGACTGGCCACCGCCAGCCTCTGGGATTGAGCGCGGCTCCCGGCACAGAGCCGAGCAAACCTGTGCTGAGCGGCACGTTCCACGCTCCCCTGAGGCTGGGGAGGGACGGAGCCCCTGGACAACGCGCCACCTCCGCAGCCACCAGCTCACCACAATGTGCCCAGCCGGCAGCTAGGGACAGCGGAGGGCATGTCTGGCTCTGCCATCTGCTCCGTGGCAGCGGTTGCCAGCTGGGGAGAGGAGCACATCGCACCAGCGTGTTCGTCGCCCGCTGAGCAGCTGGGACCAGAGCGACAGCCAGGCTGGCTACCAGCCATGAGACACAAGAGGAAGTGGTCACACTGCTCCTGCACAGCCTTGGGGACACTGGTGCCTCTCTGAGCCGGCCCCAACGTGACATTGGGAAGCAGCGTTTGCATCTCCCCCGGGAAGCAGGTTCTCCTTTCACCGGTGAACACTCGGGCTTGTTACCGGCAGAGCAGTTGCATAACACGGGAGTTTTTGCACTGGTTGGGCACCTTTGTCTCCTGGATGAGGCAGGTAGGGGCTTGGGCTGCAGCTGAGCAGTGCCACAACGGGTCCCAGCTGGAGAAGGCAGGCTGCTGTCACCCCTCCATTGCTGCAGAACACAGGGATGCACAAGAATCTGAGCACTGTCCCTAAGCACAGCCCAAACACCACTACTCAGCATTAAGATCTTCCCCTCCAGAGCCTCACCACTCCCCAGCTGCCAGGATAAAGAACTGGGGGATAAAAGAGGGATGGTGAGAAAGAGCACAGCTCTGGTACGTCAGTCCCTCTCCGCTGGCAGGTCCCAGATTGAGCCCCCCACTGCTTTAATCCCCACGATCCCGTCTGGAACGTGCAGGCCGGGGCTGCTGGGAGCTGTGCACGTCACTGCAGAGGAAGAATATCCCTTTGTGCTTGCAGCCTGACCTATTTTCCCATTTTTCCCTCTGCTCCACATTCTCCTTCACTCCCTGACCTGCAGATGGGTTCTGCCCCAGCTTCTCAAACCCTATCTGGTGCCATTTAGTTCCCAGTAGCCCCAGCCCAAAGTGCTCCATGCTGCCATTTTCAGAGACTGGTTTGGCAAAACCAGCCTGGGCTTTGTTTCTGGTCCATGATGGCTCCACAATCCCAGTGGAAAGGATGGAGGTGGACCCCTTTCCTAGCAGTCAGAGCAGACCACTGTGGACTTCTATGGGCTGGGCACACACATGACCTGGATGCAGTAACTGCCTGTTCCAGTGCCTGTCGGTGCCCAACTGCTCTGGTGACATGCAGAAGTCACAGCCAGGCCCCTGCCATCATGAGGAGGGGGAAGGACACATTCCTTTCCCTGAAACCTGGAGGGACAAAGCTGAGACCTTGCAAAGGAACACACCCCCACTTGGATTGAGGAAGCACAAGGATTTAAGGCTCACATTAGGTGCCACACATCTAGGGCAAGATCATGGCAAGGAGATGGAAAACATCACTCATGTCATGTCCCTTGTGTAAGACCCCAAGCAGGACCAGCCCTTCAGGGAAAATTCTCCTTCTGTTAGCTACAGGGGTCTGCAGAAAGATCAAATGTGGCTGAACCAGTGACACCTCACTCCCTTCCCTCCTTCCCTGTGGAGAAAGCAGCTGGGGCACAGCAGCTCAATTCCCAATCAATTAAAACACCAGCAGGACACAAGCACAGATGAAGGGAAAGGAGGTGCAGTGGAGCCTGAAGCTGAGCTTCCCTAGACAAGCAGCATATTTTTAATATCCTGCCCCCAAGCCCTGGCACCCTTCTGGCATCTGCAAGCAGAGGCCTGGCTCCTGTCTCACCCACCACAGGGATCACATGCCAGGAGGGCAGGAAAAAGCTACTTCCATTAGCACCCAACTATGATAAGAGAAAAAGGAGAGATTCAGGCAGCCTGGAGCCAAGAGAAAGGATTGTTTGTGCACAGCTCAAAGATTCACCAAGCAATGCCCTCCTTGGGATGTTTTCAAACTCAGCCAAGGCAGCTGCTGAGCCTGGGTACGTGTGATGTTGGTGTGACTGTGCTGTGATTATCTCCACATAAAAACATGCACTGCTGCCAAAACCCAGAGGGCACAGACGGGTTAACAGCTCTCCTGCCCCAGGAGAGCCTCTGGAACACTCTGAGCCTCACTCTGCCAGGAGCACACCAGTAACAGCACCCAGCCCTCAGCCCACTGGGGTCCTAAAGTCAATTCCATTCAGAAGTCTGCAAAGAGATGCCTAGAGCCTTGATCTGAATCAAAATTAGTTATCATCAGTGCTAGTGGGCAGGAACGTTGGCAGGCAGGGCTGCTCCTGCAAGGGACCTCACCAGGCTGCAGGGAAGCCCCCAAATTCAACAGAGGCAAATACAAAGCCCTGCACCCGGGATGGATGAGTCCCGGTGGTCAGAAAGTAGCTTTGTTGAAAAAGTTTTGTAGTAACCTGGTGGGTGAGTGGCACAGACCTAGAGTGGAGATGGTCAACCCCTTCCTGGGTGGTGCAAGATCACTGCCAGGTCTGGGGAAGGGATCCCACACCTCCATCTGGCACCTGCAATAGCACACCTGGGACTTGGCATCCAGTTTGGGCTTCCTGGGACAGAAAAGGCACAGAAAGTGAGCTCAGCAAGAGAGTTAGGGGCTGGAAAATGTGGCAAGACATACAAGGAGAAGCTGGTGCTTCTCAGGGAGATCTTGCCATCTCCAGACACCCAACAAGAAGTTACAGACAGGACAAAGCCAGACTTTCCTCACAGCTTTGCATTGATGGGACAAGAAGCAGTGGATAAACTGCAGTAAGGAAACTTCTGTTTAGATACCAGAGCCAAGTGTTCACCCACTGGCTGGTGACACACTGAACTTGGGACCAAACATGGTGCAGAGCAGTTACCCAAAGCTCCTCTGGATGTGTTCCTCAGGGATCTGCTCTTAGCAGAGGCTGGACAAGAGCCCCTAGCTCTAGTCCCCTCAGGGACTCCTGAGGTCCCTTTCCCCTTTGTCATGCTGGCACCCACTCTGAGACCAGCAAGAGCAAATTGAGGATCAACCTCAACAAGAAATAAAAAACTAGCAGAAGATCTCAACCTCCACCTTCTACTCTTGCCCCGAATGCATTATCTCCATGATCCAACCCAAGCTGTGTGCACAGCAACCAAGCCGTGCCCCCCAAACATTGCTCTGGAGAACCATCAATAGGTAGTGTCTGACTCTGCTCCACAGCCCGTTTCCAGTGAGGCTCCTCCCTGCAGGGCACGACCCAGCATGAGGAGAGCCCCTCCAGACACTGCCCCTTATCACTGTCCTGTGCTCAGTAACAAACTGGCAGCACATCACTTTCCGTTATCGATGAGATAAAGCCCAGCACAGACCACAGAAGGAGCCCACGGAAGCTGTGGGAGGGAAGGAAGAGGATTATCAGCCTCCAGGGCCCTCTTGGCCCCAGAACACTCTGCCCCTCATACCAGCCTCGGTGTAATACTCTAGGCTGTGTCACCAGCACGAGAACCCTGTCACCAGCAGTGAATGGGGGAGATGAGCTGCAGGGCTTTTGAAACCCCCCTCCTCTGACACACAGCCACAGCTGAGACAGGCTCCAAACCAATCCAGCATCATCCCCAAAATGTTTCACAGCAGGAGAAGACAGGGCTCCTCACCTCCAGGCTTATAACAGCAGAGAAAGAACCTGGACTCTCCCCAAGGTGTGACCATTGGCTGTGCTTTTGCTTCCAGGCTCCTGCTGCCACTCCCAGGGCACAGCTGCTCCTTGACCCTCACCTCCACGAGGATGGGAAATGCTGTCATTGCCCTGGCCTTTCTCTTGGCACTTGTCCCATATGTCCCCTCCGCAGAGGAGGGGCACAAGGATGAAGCACTGCCACAGTCCCTGATGGCTTGAGCAACCAGCAGAAAGCTTCCTGAAGTTCCTGTGCTGGGGGAAGCTCCTGCCACCACTCGAGGGCAGTGGCTCTCCAGGGCAGTCACCTCCAGGCTCACAACAGCAGGGACAAACAGCCTCTCTGCCAGTCACCTTGGCCCATCTGCCCGGAATCAGGGCTCACCCAGCACTCTTACTTCTCTTTTTCTGCCTCCTCCCACCGAGATTTCTTGATTGCAGCCTGACCACATTTTTGCACCTTGTTACTTGAGATTAAAGAAAATGAAACCAACAACATCCAGAGATGCAGAACAAACACGCAGAGGCTAAAAAGGACAACCTGCCCAGCAGCAGCCTGGTCCTCATGACGGTGACCCCTTGCTCCAGGCACCCTCTGAGGCAGGAGCATTAAACCAATCCCAAAGTCAAGGAATTTCAGCACAAATATCTCACAGCATATCTTTGATGGTAGCGAAGGAGAAATGTTCTTTGACAAAAAATGTTTCGTGATGGAAATTGGCTGCTCTTACTAAAATTTTCCACCCACTTCCCAGCCTGAGAACCAACACACACGGCTCAAGAGCACAGAAAGGAACAGCCCACAGCAGGCATGATGCTCAGAGGTACAGGCTGCCTCTCACTTCTTCATATACTTGAGGCACCAGAAAGCCCTGGTGAGAGGATGAAGGCTTAGTCAGCTCAGCTACCAGAGGCGACCTCAGGGACAGGCCTCTCACACCCCCTCTCTGGCCACAGGTGTGTTTATCCAGCCTCTCCTCACCTCCTGCCCACAAGAACTCAATCTTAGTCCCTCACGGCTGTCAGCTGGGGAGCTACAGACCCGTATTTCCTCTGGTCACCTGAAGATCACTTTCATTTCCATTAAACAAGCATGTGAGAAAGGCAAGAAGTTCTGCTAGGGGACATTTTTATTCTATTACCACAACCCAAGTTTAAACCTCCCTGAGCTAAGCAGCTCCAGCCTCTCTTTATTTCTCCATCAAAGCTGTCCTGCCTTCCCGCTTCAGTGCACACTGAAAGTCATCTGGGGCAGAGGGAGAGGCAGCTGCCCAACACCAAAATACAACCCCAGCACTACGGTGGCCACTGCCAGGGGCACGTGGGGTCTGGAGCTCCAGCAAGGTACTCCCTCTCCTCCCTTGCCAAGGAAAATGCCACATAGTACCATGTCACCAGCTGGGACCTGAGCTGCTTGAGCTGTGAAGGGACATGGTGACAGTAAATAAATCACATTGGCAGGGCTGGGTGTCCACCTCCAACTGCCCCTGCCGAAGCAGCCCTCAGGCACTTCTTCCAAACCACTGGGAAAACCCTTTCCTAATGACCAGCAGCCATGAGATCTGGCTAATCCCTATTCTAACACCCTTCAAACCCACGGAATTCCCCACGTGCTGTAAGTATACACGGTCCTGTTGCACCGCCCAGGAGGATTACTTTTATTTTCATCCCAGAACTGCTGCCATGGCACAGCTGCCTCCTTCCAGCTGCCCTTCCCTGCTCCCAGAGCACTACACAAGGCTCTTCCAGCCTAACAAGCCCTGCATTTCCCTCTAATTAGTCTGCTGTTCTGACTTGCCCAGGAGCAGGGCAGCACAGAATCGTGCTGGGTGAGACATCCCTGCTAACAGCTGCCAGAACCTGGCACTGCTTCTCCCTATCTAAGCTCAAGTCTCCCAGAAAACTCTCCACAGGAAATTCGAGGGTGTCACCTGGAGGCAGTACCAGTCCCATCTGGTGCTGGCACAAAAGTGCTTCACAGAGCCATCCTGACATCCCATCCACACCACAGCCCAGCACAGCCCACCTGCCCTCAGCTTCACTCTGAATGGGTGCTGAGCACCTCCGTTTTCTTCACTGAGATGCCTGTGGGGGAGAGACCGCCAGGCAGGCAGCCTGACTAACAGTCTGGGGGTGCACTGGAGAGAAGTTCTCCTCAATTACCCAAAATTAACTTGCCAGAAGGAACTGGCCTCCCTCTGTAACATGGCCAAGCCCTGCTTTTTGCCAGTTGTAGTTCTGTACATGCCACAGGACACCCTCCACTACTCCAGTGTTAGAGGCTCTTGTGTCTGAGCCCTACCTGTTGATCTGGGAAGGGCAGGCAACATGCTTTCATAGAAAAATATTTTCAACGGAAGTGAATTTAGGAGAAATGAATTTTACGTGGACAGACAGAGATAGAACAAGGGGGAATGGTTTCAAACTAAACAAAGGGAGAATAGATTAGATGTCAGCAGGAAATTCTTCCTTGTGAGGGTGGTGAGGCCTTGGAACAAGTTTCCCAGAGAGGTGGTGGCTGTCCTATCCCTGGAAGTGCTCAAAGCCAAGTTGGACCAGACTTGGAGCAGCCTAGTCTAGTGGAAAGGGTCCCTGGCCATGGCAGGGGGTGGAACAGGATGAGCTTTAAGGTCTCTCCTAACCCAGTCCATGCCGTGATTCTCTGAATGAGGGGAGCAGCCCCAGCGGGCAGGAGCAGGGCCCCGCTCAGCCAAGGTGCTGCTGGCAGGGACCGTCCCACGGCGGGGGAGGAGCGGCCAAGGGCTGCAGCAGGGATGGAGCCGGCCCGCACCGCTGCCGGATGGCCACTGACTCAGTCCCACGCTCAGTTTTTCCCCCCACGAGTGCCCCGTTCCCTCCCCACGCCGGGTCGCGACAGGTTCTGCTTTCCCAGCCTGCGGGAAGCCGGAGCGACTGACCCCGACCGCCCCCGCCCAGCGCCAGGGCAAGAACGTGGTTAAACACTAAGGGGGAGGCAGGGGGGCGCAGACACGACCCCGACCCGCGACCCCAGCGCTCTCCTTGCTCCCTCTGGCACAGAGCGGCCCGGGACGGCGCAGACCCCCGCGCTGCCGGTNCTCGTCGTCGTCGCGGTCGCGGCCGGACCAGGACACCTTCTTGGCGACGTTGGCCATGCGGGGCGGCGGCGGCAGCTCCTCCACCGGGCCTGCCCCGCCGCTCGGTCATGTGACCGCCGCTACCGCCATCACGTGGCCGTCAGGGCGGCCGGGGCGCCCCGAGGCACTCATGGGAGTTGTAGTTTCGCTGGGGGCCCCGGACCTGGCCTCGGGGGAGAGCCCGGAGCGGGTGCAGGACGGGACGGAATAGAATAGGATAGGGTGGGACGGGCTGAGCGGAACCCCGGTGACGGCGGCCCGAGAGGTTGCGAGGCCGCCGCGAGGCTTTGCCTCTCGCACAACCAGCCGGCAGCACGGCCCCGCCGTCTCAGGGATCACGGGGCTCTGGAAACACGGGACTACGGGAACGGCCGCAGCCGGCGCCGCTCCGGCTCTTCAGGCACAGAATTCCGCAGAGCAGACGTTCGGGACAGAGTGTGCTTCGCCTGAGGCCCCTGGAGCAGCACAGCTCGGCCCAAAGCCCTGCCCTGCTAAGGAGCCCCGCGGGCAGGGGGCAGCTCACGGGACCGGCGGCAGCTGCTCCGGTAGCGCTGGCTCACCCCGGTCACGGGCTGTCCCGTGCTCCGCTTCCCCTGCTCTGACTCAGGGGCAGGGAAAGACCAGCGTCACCCACTCCAGCTGCCCTTGCTGAGCAGCTCCTGCCCGGCTGGGAGCGGCACCGAGCCTTACAGTGAATGAGCAGGACAGAAATAAATGAGGCTTCTCTAATGTCCGGAGAATTTTAATAGGAACGATGGGCTGTACATCCTCTAGGAGCAGGCAACCTCTGGCTTTGGTCCCACTTCTGCCATACTGGCTGCCAAGACCCCTTTCCCTTTCCACCCCCGCCGGTGATCCTGGTCCTGAGACGCCCTCTCTGCTGGGTGTCCCTTCACCCTGGGAGGATTCAGCTCGTGTCGGGAGCGGCACCATGAGCCAACCGTGACTGCTGGTAGCCGGCACCGTTCCTGCCGTCAGCCTCGTCAAAGGCAGTGCTGGAGGCAAGGACATGCCACCCTCCGCACCCCGCCCTGCAGGGAGGCATCGGCCAGAGTGAGGAGGGAGCCGCGGGGCATACCCCTCCCGGTCGCCATTCTGGCCACCTCCCCGGGCAGAAGAGCCCGTCTCCAGAGAGCTAAGCCAGCCAGGTGACCCACAAAAGCTTCTGCAGTGCCCGAGTCCATGCTGGAGCCTTCCTGCTCCCAGCCCAACACCAGCGAGCCACCAGCGGGAATTCCATAACCCTGCTGGAAGCCGGAGCCGGCAGCCAGCAGCCTCCTGTCCACGTAGAAACGGTACTGGCCCTGGCCGGAGGACCAGGTGAGGCACAGGTGGTGCCATTTGCCATCCAGGAGCGGTATCACCGGGAGCTCCCGAAACTGCCCGTTCCCCACGATAAAAATTGCAGAGCCAGGGCGATCCCGACGGTGGCCATGCACGGCCAGTTCGCTGTGCCCGTCCTCGGTGGCGTAGGAGAGGAGAGCACCGAGGCGAGGGGCTGGGGTGGCCAGCCAGGTACAGAGCGACATCGCCCGCAGCCCCCGGTGCGGCCCCAGCCCAAGGACGGCCCTGTGCTCAGCGAAGGTGTCGGGGAAGAGCAGGACGGCACCGGTGCGACAGGCGGGGTGCGAGGTGGGCACCGGGGCGGGGGGACCGTACCTACCCTCTCCCAGCTGCTGGGGGCATGGGGTCTGCTCCTGGGGCACCGTGGTTACGGTGGGGAGCACCGGTGCCGTGGTCTGGGGTCCTGGTGCTGCATCACGAGGGGTCTCCTCATCCTGCCCGGCTGCTCCCCCAGGCCCGGCATCAGCCGGCAGCCAGTGCCCTTCCTCTTGTCGGCCTTGCTGCCACCGCCTCGTCTTTGGACGCCGAGGGCTGGGGGTGCTGGGGACAGACTGGCCCGGTGGCTCCTGCTCCAGCTGGCTGTCCCGGCTCCGGGCAGCGTCTGGCTGACCGTGCGGTTTGGTGCCAGGCTCTACCAGTGCAGCCGGTGGGTGGGTGAGCAGGCTGTGTGGTGGGCTCAGGGCACCCACGGTCCCCTCCAGCCTCTTCAGCCTGCGGCGCAGCCGCCGGCCAGCGGTGGCCAGGCGAGCCAGCTCGGAACGCAGGGCGGCCCGGGCAGCGACGGCTGCCTCCGCCTGCTCCGCCAGTGCCTGGAAACGTCCATCGATGTTGTAGGAGATGTTGTAGTTGCTGGCGATGCTCTGGAGATGGTTCAGTGTCACCTCCTGGAGCCGGAGAAACTGCAAGGGAGTGGGATGCCGTGGGGTGAACCCACGTCCCCAGGCCGGACCCCTGCCCAACCCAAAGTGCTGAGTGTCTCCCCCTGGCACAGGCTGCTCAGCATCCCCTCCCCTCCCCGGGCACCCACCTGCTCCTCCAGGCGCCGCAACCGCACGAGCAGGGGCCCGAGTCGGGCCAGGGACCCCGGTGCCTGGGTCAGGCCGCCCTGCAGGACGGCAGCGAGGATCAGGCAGAGGGGCAGTGCTGTCCCCGCCATCCCGCTGCCGGACGCTTTCTGACTGCACGGCAGGGCCGGCCCTGGCCCCCGTGGTGCCCCCCCGGGCAGCCTCCATCATGATGAGATCCGCAGCCACATCTAGCACGGCCCAACACCGGGGCTCCCAGCGCCGAGGCCCCGGGCCAGCGCTCTGCGGGGGCGGCTGGCCCCGGCCCAGAGCTCCCGGGGCTCCGGCAACCCGAGGCAGAGGCCAGTCCGGGGGTATTCGGCTGTGAGGTGGGGAAAGTTGTGGGGGGAACATGGCTGGATGCAGGGCAGGGGGGAAAGGCAGGGCAGTGCCGGCAGGACAGGGAGGGTAGAACGGTGTGGTCAGTGCCAGCAGGACAGGGCGGGTGGGACGGTGTGGTCGGTGCCGGTGGGACGGCACGGGCGGGACGGTGTGGTCAGTGCCTGTGGGACAGGGCGGGCGGGACGGTGTGGTCAGTGCCGGTGGGACGGTGTGGTCAGGGCGGGCGGGA
>VZTN01013604.1:411009-459212 GCA_013400515.1 Erpornis zantholeuca | reverse complement strand
CGCCTCCCTGTACACCCTCCTCCTTACCGCCAGGGTACCCCTTACCGTCAGGGTGTTCCACGTGTCCCCCCGCCGTGGGTTGGGGTGTCCCTCTATCCTCCCTGAGTGGGTCAGGGTGTCCCCATGTCCCACCCTGTTCGTGCAGAGCAGTTTTGGGGAGTGCACCCCACACTTGTGGGGGCTGTACTTTTCGCGTCCTTACGTGTCTGTGTCCTCCAGGTGTGCTGCCCCTGTGCTGCCGGCCCCCAGCATGGGACAGGGCCGCCCGACCACCCCCCAGCCCTCTGCAGCCCCCGGGCCTCCCGCTCGCCCCGTGTCGTTCCTTCAGCAACAACAAGATCCAGGTGGACCTGGACGAAAGCTCAGGTATGGCAGGTGGCACTTCTGCGGTGTCACCCTCAACCCACGGGCATTGTGGGGCACGGGCAGGCTCCCTTCTGCCCCTGTCGCATGTCATGTGTGGCTCTGGGCATGGAAAGTCACCAAAGCCCCAGATGTTCGAGCTGCAGCTGCTCAGGGCCCTCAGAGAGAAGTGTTTGGGGTTGGAAGCCTCACCATTTATGGTTGAGGTGGTTGGTGCCACTGTAAACCCTTGCTGTCTCTGTCCCCTGCCTGTGTGTTGTCCCCTCTGTGGGGTCCTTGGCTTGGGCACCTGGCAGAGTAGCAGCTGTTGGGAATTTCTGCGACCTGACTACCAGGAATAGCTGTCATGGGGCCATGTCCTCACACTGAACAAAGGTGCCTTTTCTTGTGGCTTCCCAGGTCCTCCTTTCAGACACCTGGGTGTGTCCTTGTGCTGTTCGAAGCTGGGCATGGCTGCAGCACCCAGGCTAAGCACTCAGGGAGGACCTTTTGTGTAGGGTAGTGCAGTTTGGGTGGGATCAAAGGCTCAGAGCCCTTCTCCCATGGTGCTGACAGGCTCCAGCAGATGTGTGACCCCCTGGACACAGCCTGTTTGCTGTGACAGAAGCTGCAGCCTCGACCTTACCCATTGAGCCCAAAGAGAGGGGAACTGCTGGGCACTGTGAGCCGGAAAGGGGCTGGGCTTTGGGACACGTGGGGTGCCACCACGCATGGCTTGGTCTGTGCTCCAGGTCCACCACCTGCTGAGTGACCCTGGCTTGCAGGTGGATCTGGGCAAAGACAGGACCTTGCCCTTGGCTCTGCTGTTCTGGAAGCTTTTATATAGCCAAGAGTGCTGTTGAGTGGGAGTAGGAAAACACAGTTTGGTGAGAGAAACAGGCACGTGGGTGAAGCTCCCCTGGGCAGGGCAGTGTGAGCTGCTGTCAGGGGGATCTGATGTCCCTGTGCTTACCCCGCACAGGCGTTGCCACTATGAAGTTCAAGAGTCCCCCAGTCAACAGCCTCAGCCTGGAGTTCCTCACAGAGTTTTCCATAAGCCTGGAGAAGCTGGAGAATGACCGGGCCTGCCGGGGTGTGATCATCACCTCTGTAAGTGTTTGCTCCTGTTTGGGTCATTGGCACAGGAGTGGGCCCCCAGGCACCTTGGATTGGCTCTGGGAGGAGGGCAGGGGGCTCTTGAAAGGGCCATGATCTTTCTTCTGTGCCCTTTTCTAGCAGAAGAATGATAACCAAGTGTTGTCCTCTGTCGTGAAAATCAGATCTGCTTATCTGCCACCCTGACACATCCCTGACATCTCCTGGCTGGGAGCTGCTGGGAGATGCCAGTGATTATTTTCAGACGTGATGTGGGGCCAAGGTGATGCCTAGGAATGGGACAGGACAGGTTTTGTGCTCTGTGGCTGATGTACTCACACAGGGACCTTGACAAATGAGAAATTATGTTGCAAGCAGAGGCCCAGCACTGCAAGCCGTGGTGATGGGATGATCCAGGCTGTGGGAACACTGGGGAGATATTTTCAGAACCCCGAAAGACCCTGATTTATATCACATACTCGTCACTTTCCCTTCCCTCAAGCTGCCAGGCTGAGAGCTAAAGGGCCCTTCCTGCCCTGTGACTCTCAGGGACATCTGTCTTTTCCCAATTCCAGGCTCTCCCCAA
This sequence comes from Erpornis zantholeuca, assembly GCA_013400515.1. NCBI lineage: Eukaryota > Metazoa > Chordata > Aves > Passeriformes > Timaliidae > Erpornis > Erpornis zantholeuca. The sequence continues at coordinate 457,189 of VZTN01013604.1, read as the reverse complement.
AATATTCTCATCTGGCCTGGACATCACCGAGATGTGTGGGAAGAGCATGGAGCACTATGCCGAGTTCTGGAGAGCCGTGCAGGAGATGTGGCTCCGGATCTACGGCTCCAACATGGTGACAGTGGCTGCAGTCAATGTACGTCCTTTGGGCCCGCCTCCCTCGGGGTGGGATTGTCACCTGCTGCGGTTGCTTTGCACTGTGTGGGCAGGAACAACTGAAAAAGCAGGCTGAAATTCATCCAGGGATGTGTCTGTTGGGGTGTTTGGGTGAAATTCGTGTCTGTCAGTTCCGTGGGGTGTGGGAAGGTATGGAAGCGTGGGATGCTGCAGGCACTGCTGGGGTACAGCAGCATTTCAGCATTTTCAGCAGGTTTTGCTCTGCCAGCAGTGGTTCTTGGCCAGCAGGAAAGTGCTCCTGGAGGCTCCGTGTCCATGGATGGATCGTTACATTCTTGGTGTCTTGTTTTCGTTTTCCAGGGCGGTGCTGCCCTGGCAGCTCGCGGTGGTGTCTGTCCACAGCCCCCCATTGAAGGCACTTGGGTCTTCTCTCAGGCATCCTGTGCAGGGCTGAGCAGCACTGAGCCGTGGAAAAGATGGTCACAAATGGAAGGGAAATCTTCCCTGTGAGGGGGGTGAGGCACTAGAAGAGGTTGCCCAGAGAAGCTGTGGCTGCCCCATCCCTTGAAGTGTCCAAGGCCATGTTGGATGGAGCTCTGAGCAACCTGATCTAGTGGAAGGTGTCCCTGCCTGTAGCAGGGGGCTCGGAATAAAATGGGCTTTAAGGTGCTTTCCAACCCAAACCCTCCTGTGATTCTATGAAACCCTGATAAACATCAGAAATCTTCTTTAGGACTGTTTCAAATCAGGTGATCGGAAATTTGGGGGACATCTGCTCTGTCTTCCTGGTGTCTTCCCTGCTCTGGAGTGATCAGCGAGGCTGGGGGGTGTTTGTAACCATGTCCTGGACTCACTCTGTCCTTCTCTCTGCCAGGGGTCCAGCCCGGCTGGGGGCTGCCTTATTGCCCTGTCGTGTGACTACAGGATCATGGCAGAGAACCCCAAATTCAGCATCGGCCTGAATGAAGCCCAGCTGGGCATTGTGGCTCCCTTCTGGTAGGCCAGTGCCTCCCACTTCTAGTATCATGTGTAGGTCTCTGAAAAAAAATTCATTTTCAAGGAGTTAATTAATCAGTTCAGCTGGTCATGGCAGTGTGGTTTGTGCGTCAGGGATCAGGTATTTGCAGCTGCAGGAGATGACACCTCATTTCTGTCCTGTTCTGCAGGTATCTGAAAAGCTTTCAGGCTGCAGAATGGCCTCATATCCTGCACCAACCAAGACCTCAGTTCTGACCCTGCAGTCAACTGCAGAACCAGTGCTGGGAGATCTCATGGGTCAGGTTCAGTCTGGGAATATGGTTTTCTCTGGGTACACGCTGTGTATCTGCAAAATCCCATGATGTGGAGATCTCTGAAAGCACGGGGACACAAAGATGCTGACATGCAGGCCCTTGGTTGCCCTAAGAATGTATAAATGTCTTGTTGGGAAGGAGCTTTCAGGCACAGCAAGTAGGTACCCACATGCACTGAGGGTAAAAAGAACAGCTTTCATGCAGAAGAGAGGATACTCTCTTGGAGTACTACCAAAAATGGCTCTTTTCACACCATTTTCACATAGTGACTGAGCCCACAGCTGCTGTTCAGAGCTCTGAGCCTGGGGAGTGGGACCAGGGTGCTGTCAGCTCTGCTCTCTGGATGAGCTGCCCCTGAGCATGGCTTTCCCTCCCATCTCTTGCAGGTTTAAGGAAACGTTTGTGAATGTTGTGGGACACCGAACTGCCGAAAGCTCCCTCCAGCTGGGCTCCCTCCACTCCGCACCTGAGGCCCACAGGTTGGGACTTGTGGATGAGCTGGTGCCAGAGGAGAAGCTTATGGAGAAGGCTGCAGCAGTCATGGCACAGTGGCTGGCTCTTCCTGGTAAACCCCTGGCAGAAGAGGAGGGGACCTGGTCTGAGTGGGAAGCACAGGTGCCAGGGCTGGTGCCTGGGAGCTATGTAACAGTTTCCATTAAAAGGGAAGGTTTGGATGGCTGGCAGTTAGGAAAGCTCAGCCCAGTGCTACCCAGCAACCTTGGGCTAACGAAGAGGGACACTGTGCTAACGTTCAGGGCACGTGGCTCCAGCTCAGCTCAGCCTGCTAGCCCTGCTGAGTCAGTCTGGAGGTGTCTGAGCTCCACAGACAGACTGAATCTCTCTCTGTCAGTGGAGGTGTTAGCCCAGGAAAGCTGCCATGGAGATGAGGGAGCAGCCTGGGTGAGAGCTCCTGGGTGGCTGCCAGGCTGTTTTTGTGGTCTGAATCAACTCTTGGCACTCTGGATGGCAGTGATGGGGGTGTGAGTGAGGACAGACAGACAGCACAGGCATCGTGTGTTTGGGCTGCTCCGTGACTGCAGCACAAGGTTCCTGGGCTAGGAGAGGGCTCTCCACAGATCTGAGCTGTCACAGCCCACACCACCTCTCCTCTCTGCTGTCCTGGTGTTAGAGTGACACCTCACCCCTCAGACTGGGGGGCATGTCTCAGATGTGTCCTCTCCTGACTCCCAGGAGGTCCCATGCAGATCCTTCCCCTACATCACGGTGTGTGGGTGGAGGTGGCTGTAGCACTCGGGTGCCGGAGCAATTCAGGGTTCCCAGTGTGTGGATGGGAGGGGGTCAGTCATCATTTCATTGTCACTAAGTGCGAGAGTAAAACATCTGTGTAGCAGATGTGCTGCCACATCACTGCACCTGCCTCTGTGGGGGTGTGAGCAGATGTGTGCTTGAGGCCTCAGTCAGCTCCACCATCCCCTGCTGCTCTGGCAGCATCTGCATATCCATGTGGAATGGCACAGGCCCAGGGATGAGCTCGAGGGAATGGTGCTGCTGGCTTTTGTACAGCATGGTTAGCAGGAGCAGATTGTCTTGTCAGGGATTGAAGGGATTGGTTCAGTGGAGCTTAGAGCCACAGCAGTTTCAAATAAGGAAACTGTTTTTATTTGGTTACTGGTGTGTATTAGAGGTGGGTATTGGGCTCTGGAGGGCACAGAGAGGAGGTACACAACTTTTTGTCATCTGTGCCAGTAGATCAGTCATTTTCCCACTGAGCAGTACCACCATAATTTATTGTATGAGAATTTATCCAGTTCAGCTCCCAACTGGTGGGTTATTCTTACCCTTTCCCCCACTGGTTTCAAGAGCACTTTGCTGTTTGATCCCTCCCCATTACATCTGCATTTGGTGGCATTGACAGCTGGTCGGGGTGAGGACAGGGCATGTTCCTCATCCTCTCTGTCCTCTCTGCAGACCATGCCCGCCAGCTCACGAAGACCATGATGAGGAAGGCAGTGGTTGACCGCCTGGTAACTCACAGGGAGGAAGACATCAAGAATTTTGTCACCTTCATCTCAAAAGAGTCCATCCAGAAGTCCCTTCGCACGTACATGGAGATGCTGAAGAAGAAGAAGCGCTGAGGATCCAGCTGGTCCTGGGAGGTCAAGTCACCCTCTGAAAAGCTGCAGTAGCTGTTGGTCTCACAGCAAAGCCACCTGCAGTGCCAGCAATTGGTGACATGCCACCTGCTCCCATGGCCACCCCAGCTGCCCCTTCCCTTTGTGCCCGTAGAGTGCCTGACACCACTGCTGCCTTCCCAAGGGCAGGGAGAGCCCACTCAGCCCCCCAAGGAATGGACAGGGTCTCGACATGCTGTGGCTCGAGCCAGATGGTCCTTGGATGTCCTCCCTCCTGTCCAACAGTTAATTGTGAAATGAGGTTTGTCAATAAATCTTCAATGAGGTAGGAGATGGATGCTTTGTTCCATGGCTTGTCTGTGATCATGGTGTCCTGGCTGGTGGCCTGTCCTCAGGCTCTCATTCATGGTGGGCTGGGGGGTCTGGGCACAGCCAGCTGCCATCCTTCTTTAGACCAAGATCTGGGGCAGCCCATGCACAGGACTTGTGGATCGGGCTGAGTGGAGCACCTTCATGGGAATTGGTGGTGGGAGCTGGAGCTGGATCCTGGTCTGTGGCTGCAGGAGGAGCTCAGGCCATCAGCTTCACCTCGACCGGGTAGTGGTCACTGACTGCCAGGGCCTGGAGGAGGGCGAGAGGTGGGAGATGTTCAGTGAGCCACTCACCCCTCGCTGTGCTGCTGGGGCCAGCAGGGCAGACAAGTGCCCTGCCACAACCTTCTGCCTGCTGGGAGGGGCACACTCTCTCCAGCCCCAAGACACTGAACACACAAGGCTCCAGTTTTGGCACCTCTCATGGAGAGATGCCCAGGCGTGGCTTGGGGTGGGCACTGGCAGAGGGTCTCCTGCCCTCCAGACCCCCGTGTCTCATTTGGGGGCTCTGTGCTAGTGATGTGTGGTTGAAGGTTGGCTTGGGTTATCCCATACCCTGAGTCCTGCCCATGGAAGACCATATAAAATCTTGTGCATCTCTTCTCTTCCTAATGAGGATGGACAGTGACCCAAATCCCCCATCCTCTTTCCAGCCTTGGGTCCCTTGTCATCCTGAGCCCTTTGAACAGACAAGGGCAGCCCTGCAGCCTGGGCCATCTCAGCTTTGGTGCCTGCTAGACCCCCAAATGTGTGATCCTGGCTCACCTCCTCCTGGTCCAACTGGAAAGCACGCTGGAAATTGTAGATCCCAGCTGAATTGGACACGATGCTTCTCTTCAGCTTGTTGCCACACACCACGATCCTGCCGGGGAGATGTGGGTGGATGGTGGGTCCCACTCGTGCCCCTGCTGGCAGTGCAGGACAGGCAGGGGGCCCCCAGGGTGCCAGAGAAGGGGTTGGTGGTCCCCTGGTGGCAGCTCTCACCTGTCATAGGCACAGTCTGACTTGCCCACAGTGGTGTCGGCGCTGTCGGGGAGCAGCCACTTGAAGATGTCGCTGGTGCGCAGGCGGATGGATGACCAGTCACTGGCCTGGACGTAGGAGCAGTCGGCGTTGAAGTCCCCCAGGAACATCATGTTCTGCAGGGGAGATGGGGAGGCTTGTGGTGTGGGTGATGGGCTGTCCCTGCCACCAGCCCTCCCATGGGGGTGGCAGGGACCCCCCTATTACGGGACAGGAGCAGGGTTCCCATCCTACCACTCCTGCACCAGCCGCATTCGCCTTGGGGCAGGGTCCCAGTGTGGGTCAAAAAGTCCCCAAACTGGTGGGGCTCATTGCCCAACCTCAGTGCCCCCCCAGTGCTGGTGACACTCACATCAGTCCCCCACTTGTTGATGATGGCCAGGTAGACATCATAGAGTGCATCAATCTCGGCGACGGCATCGTGTGGGGCTGAGTGCAGGGGCACCAGCACAAACTCCTTCACCTCTGCCAGGGGAGAGGAATGTCAGCCCCATGGCCACCCCATGCCCCCACCCATGGCCACTTGTTCCCCCACTTACTGGTGCTGGGTGCTGAGACCCTCAGGATGAATGGCTCCCGACTGAAGACATCTTGGGGGTCCTCATATTGGTAGGTGTCCACCACAGACACTACATCTGTCCTGTGGGAACGAAAGGATGGTGACCCTGGGACTTGGCCCAGCCCCTGTGTCCCCTCCGTGGTGCTGGTGGCTGTGCAGTGCCATGGCACAGGCAGCAGCACTGCCAGCCCCGTTACCTGTAGATAAACAGGTACATCTCCTTGTAGTTCTCCCGTCCCAGGGGGCCGCTGATCTCGTAGTCGTATGGGGATGTGGATGCACTGCAGAGACAAAAAGGCAGGACAGTGATATGGCTGGGACCATTGGCCTCAGCATGTCCAGGAGCTGGGTGGCCCCAGGGTTTGCACCAGCTGGTCCTGCTCTACAGTCCCCATGGGTCACTGTTTCCTGGGTGTGAGGTGACATGGAGTATAGCAGCTCTGAAGCCCCCCCCGTGCCTTTCCTTGAGGTGGCTCTTAGGGCACAGCATGACATGGGGTGGCTCCTGCCACCCTTCTCTGCAGGGACATTCCTCACCTTTGTTTGCAGCAGAGCTAAATTAGGTCAGCGAGCAGCCTGGGGCCCTGCAGCGCCCAGCGTCACCCTCCCTGCCCTGGCTGCTTTGTGACCATGCTGGAGGGGACACGGAAGAGGTGAGGACATGGGCTGGGTGTACCTGCTCACGAGCACTCACTGCCTTTCAGCATGGCAGCAGCAGCTTCCGCATGGTCCCAAGCCGTGCCCTTTCCCAAAACAGGGTCAGCACCCAGCTGGTGGAGAGGCTGCCACTCTGCTGTGGCCAGTTTTAGCCCACCCCAGCAGCCCCTTTTGCTCCTAGGGTGACAGAGACACCCACCTCAAAGCCTCATCCACTGCTGGGTCCATCCCAGGGCCCCTCTGTCATTCACAGGGTCTTGGGGTGCAAAGTCTGCCTGTCCTTTATCCCCCTCTCTTGCTTCTGCCCTGTCCTGTTGGATTTTGGAGGCAGAGCTTGCCAGAGCTATAGTTCCTTTCCATCCTGCATGCACTGGTGAGCTTACAGCTTTCTGAAAGGATTTGTATCACTTGTATCCCCATTCCCTTTACTGGGTTATTTCTGTTGTTTTCAGTGCCTCCTCATTGCCCCAGCACATTTTTCCTATTCTTCTTTCCAAAAATAAACTCTCTGGTGATTGACAGCTTATTTTTTACCTTTTACTGCTCAGGCAGCTTGGCTTTCCCTGTGGGTGCTGCCATCCCAGCCCCTGCCCCTCTTGTACCTGTTGAGCTCCTCCATGAGCTTGGTGACGGCGCTGAGGTCGGAGTCACGCACCTCCTGCACCAGCACCACGTCGTAGCGGAGCAGGACCTGCAGGGCCGAGAGGGACAGCTCAGGGCTGGTCTCCCACCCCTCTCCCAGCCAGGTATTCTGACATGGCTCTGGCTTCAGCACCATGGGGATTTGAATGTCCCTTGGTGCCAGGGCAGATGTCCTCAGGGAGGGCTCAGAGAGTGCCTGACACCCCACCCAGCTTTCATCCACATAGACCATCCCCAGCACTGCAATGCCATCCCATCCTCAGCCACATCCCCACATGTCCCTGGCACAAGAGCCATGTTGGGGTCTGTCCCAGCACATAGCCCATCTCCATGCTGCACTGGCTGCACTCACGTTGATGATGACCTCTGCCACTCCCTTGTTGGACATCTTGGTGTCACCGAAGGCCTGGATGTTGAAGGCACCGATGCGCAGCATGGCGGTGGCTGGGCACAGGAGAGCCACAGCCAGCAGGGACAATTGCAGTGTCACAGTCCCCATTCTTCCAGGATGGATGTTCAGTCACAAGGATGCAGCGATGGGAGCTGAACTCAGAACACTACCTTGGATTAGGGGTAGAGATAAAAATACGTAGATACTTCCAAAGTCCTGGTGTGTGACGGTGTGTCATGGTGGGCACTGCCCAGAGCAGGCTGCAGAGCTGGTGTAGGCAGTCTGCCAGCTCACCAGTCCCAGAGGAAGATAAATCCTGTCCCACTGCTGTGAACCTGCCTCTTCCAGCTCCAGGGATCACCCAGCTCCACTCCCCACCAGGCTGTCTTCACCGCCTACCAGCCCCATCCACTACTTCCAGCATTCCAGGTATCCCAGGCTATTCCACATCCTTAAACTTCACCACAGCCCCCACTGCTGGGGTAAGGATCACCTCCTCATCCCAGCTTGTCCCAGCTCATCCCAGTCCCACCTGGTTGGCAGCTGAAGGTGCTGGACCTGGATCTGTCCTTACCTTGCTGAATGCGCAGCACCTCTGCCCTCCCGGCAGCAGGATGGGCGGCTTTATTCCCAGCGGAGGTGCCGGCAAAGCAGGATGAGTCGGACACCCCCGTGGGGGTTTTGGCATAACTTTGAACTCCTTCCCACATTGGGAAACCAAAAATCCCACAGGGAATCGGGGTGGGGCCAGCCCAGCCACCGCTGTGCTGACACAGCAAAGGACAGACAGGGAGACTTGAAAGTGCTGGGGCATCCCTGTGGGATTGGATGGGTGTGTGGGGCTTGGGGGTGCTGCTGTCTGGGGTGGCCCCTGGATCAGAGAGTGGGCACGGTGGCCAGGCAGGAGGTGAAGGGTGCTGGCCTTAATTAGGTGATTCAGACAGTGTGAGAGGCTTTAATTAGGTGATTAGACGGGAGAGAAGGAAATGGCCAGTCTCTGGGTCAGGCAGGTGACCAGCCACGGCAAGAGGGGATGGCTGCAAACCCCTGAAGGGTGACCCCCTTTTGGGTCACCTAGAACAGCCCCACTGGTGACCCAAAGCAGCCCCAGGAGGGCTGGCATTCCCCATGCCAGCCCATGGCATCACCACGGCCCATGGCATCACCCCAGAATGACGATGGAGCAGGTGGCTCTGACAGCCACTCGTGCCCGGACTTGCCGGGCTCTCATGTGCACCGCCAAGTTTTGTATCCTCACACCCAGTCTCGGGATGAGTCCTGTGTCCTTCGGTGCTGTGTCGGCACCAAAACCCCCCTGGGAAGCACCAAACCCCCTGGGAACTGACTCACGTCCTCCTCGCACCCTTGCTGTCAGTGTCCCGTCAGGAGCCCCACAGCCAGGCAGGATGTGGCCCCATGAGCTGGCAGAAGAGCATCCTGCACCCTGGAAAGCCTGGAGCCCCCCAGGCCCTTCCCAGAGTTCTGGCTTTTGCCACCATCGGCTGAGAGGGAAGCAGCGCTCACCACCCCATGGGTCTGGGTCTCTCAACGTCAGGAGGTCCCCCAGCCCTGGGGACATTCCTGGCTCCCTGGCAGGAGGCTGAGGGGCTTGGGCACCAGGGGCTACGGGGGAGACTGAAGGGACCTCCTCTCCAGAGCTGCAGAGGCAGAAAAAGGCTTATTTTTAATGGAAGCAGAAAGCATAACACTTCCATGAGAGCCCAAGGAGTGGCTCCTTGTAGAGACAGTGGGCAGCTTGGCTGGCAGTGCTAGAGCGTGGGCTCCCACAAGGGATGCAGGTGCGTGCTGGGGTGTCTTGGTAGCCACTGGTGTGGGGACAGGCTCAGTGGGCTTTCAGGATCACCTCCACTGGGAAATGGTCGCTGACAGCCAAAGCCTGCATGTGAGGGAGAGCAGAGTCACCCTGACCAGAATCAACTCATAAACCCTGAGCTCATCTGGATCCCCTCTCACTGTCATGGCTGGCTGGGACCCCAAATGGTCCACTCCAACCCCCAAAATTTAGACAATACCCCAAAATGTTCAACCTGGGAGGTTGATTTGGTAGAAGAGCTGGGGTCAGGCCACCCTTAGGTGCACCCTTGGGAACAGGGAGCCCTCCCATGCTCCCAGGAACTATGATGTGGCAGATCCCAATGCCCCTCACTCACATCCTTGCTCTGGAGGTGGAATTTCTTCTCAAAGTTGTTGACGGTGGCAGAGCCAGGTTCAATGTCTTGGTGCAGGGCAGTGCCACAGGCGACGATGCTGCCAAGGCATCACGAGGGTGTTAGTGCCTGTCAGTCCTCCCCACGCCAGCCCCCCATACCAGCCCCTGCCACGGGCATGGCACCCACCGGTCATAGGCACAGTCAGTGGTGTCGGCCACAGTGGTGTCGGCGCTGTCGGGGATGAGCCACTCGCAGGCACGGAGGGAGCGCAGGCGGATGGATGGCCACTGGGAGCTGGTCACGTAGGAGCAGTCAGCATTGAAATCACCCAGGAAGATGATGTCCTGCAGGGCAGAGCACTGAGTCCCTGCCCATGGACCTTGCAGGGCAGCAAGGGCTCCCTAAAATCTTAAAACCCCCCTGAGGTGCCCCAGTGTGCAGGGACAAGCCCCCAGTAATGGCAAGAGAGCCATCCAGCAGCTCCCTGCCTGGAGACTGCTGGGGTGGCACCTGCTCTGATGGATGCAAGAGGCCTCCCGTGGGACATGTTCATCCCACCCTCCCACCTGGCTGCCCTGGGGAGGAGCCAAGTTCCCCAACACTGCTTACATTTGTCCCCCACTTGTTGATGACATCAGTGTAGACATCGTAGAGTGCATCGATCTCCTGTGCTGCATGGCTGGGCTCGGAATGCAGAGGCACCAACACGAACTCCTGTACCTCTGCCAGACAGCCAACCATCAGCCCCTGACTTGGGTGCAGCCCCTGAGCAGAGAATGGGAATCCCAGGAAACCACCCCAGGCCAAGCCCCAGATACTGGCCGGGAAAAGCAGTTGAAGGGAAAGGGTATGTTGGGTTTGGTGCTCTGCCTGTCTCTCAGACTGGAAATTCCAGTGGGGAGCTGCATACCTTAGTGCATGATTTGGGGTTTGTTGCTTGTTTCCCATCAGCATTTCAAAGCCAATATGGTTTTGGGAAGGAGATGGGATAGTGTGCGTGCCCTGAGGAGGTTCTCAGGAGGTTGAGGTGATGGCATGGGGTAGGCAATGGAACAAAGTTGGAAATGGGATGTGATGGGAGATGGAAGGGATGGGGGATGGCAGGTGATGGGACATGGTACATGATGGGAGGTGGCATCCAGCTGGAGGAAGCAGATGGTGGGATATGGCACAAGATGGGAGGTAGCAGATAATGGGATGTAGGACACGACGGGAAGCAGCTGGAGATGTGAGATAGAACACATGGTGGGAGATGACAGATGATGGGATGTGATTGGTAGAAGGTGGCATGGGGTAGGAAACAGCAGGTATTGCTGGCTGTGCTGGGCAGGGACATAGGACCCCTGGGCATCCATGGGTGGGACCCTGCTGGAGGGTTGCATCCCCCCTACACTTATCAGGCACAGCTCTGGGCTCAGCCCTGTGTGGAGGGGACCCTGTGCCAGGTCTAGGCATCCCCCAGTGCTGGCTCTGCTCACGCGTGGTGGGTGAGGAGAACTTCACAATGAAGGGCTCCCTGCTGAAGGTATCAGTCCCACAGGATTCACAGCCATCATCATAGTAGTAGCTTCCCAGCACGGAGACCATGTCTGACCTGAGGGAGGAGAGCAGAGCAGCCCCCAGTGCTGTTCCTGCCACAGCCAGGGCCCCCAAAGGTACTCGTCCCCTTTGGGGGCTGCTGGGGAAGGGAGCAGGTGACTCCTGGCAGCATCCCTTACCTGTAGATGAAGAGGTACTGCTCCTTGTAGCTGGTCCGACCCAGGGGAATGCTGACCAAAGAGCTGTATGGGCTCCTCCGAGGACTGGGAGCAAGTTGTGGAGAGGGTGAGAGAAGGCTCCTGGTGCTTCCCAGCACCCATCAGGCTCTCTCCAACTGAGCCAGAGGTGCCCTGACAAGGCTGGGATCCATCCCAGAATCCCATTTGCAGTCACCCCCACGCTGAGCCATTGGGGTCACCTGTTAAGCTGGTCCATGAGGTCATTCACAGCACTCAGGTCGGCATCCCGGACCTCCTGCACCAGAACGATGTCGTACTCGGACAGGATCTGGGGGGACAAGCTCAGAGCTGCTCTCCCCTGGCCGGGAGCTGCTCTTGGGGGCACCTTTGGGTGCCTGTTCTGGGCTGCAAAGGCTCCTGAGCTGGCAATGGGAGGGCAGCAGGGACCCCAGGGCCAGGGAGGGGACTTCTGTATTAGTGTTCTCTGGCTTGGAAGGACCCTGTCTGTCCACCTGCCCAGCAGCTGCCTCAAGGGAGGAACATCAAACCTCAAATATCACCCAGCCTTGACTGGGGACCAGCAAGAGTGGAGATGGCCTGAGCTGGGAGATGGTGGTGGGGGAAGAGCAGATGGGTGGGTAGATGAAGGCTTGGACCTATGGATGGATGGATGGATGGATGGATGGATGGATGGATGGATGGATGGATGGAGAAAGCAGGTGTCCCATTGCCCAAGCCAGCTGCATCCCAAAGAGCAGAGCGTGTCCAGGCTTGCCCCTCTCCCCCACACTCACAGACACAATGACATCTGCGATGGTCTGGTTGGACATCTTGCTGTCCCCAAATGCTTTGATGTTGAAGGCACCGATCTTCAGCGTGGTGGCCACGTGCAGCAGGAGAGCTGCGGCCAGCAGCGACAACACCAACCTCGAGGCTGCCATTCTGTGCAGAGGCTCAGCCTTCCTCGGCTGGGAGACGGATTTGGGATAGACAACAGGGATGACCAGGGTATTCCCCCTGGCCATACTGGTTTCACTGGGAGGCATCTGTTTTCCAGTGAACCACCAGGATGCAGGGATTATGCACCTATGTCACTCCTACCTGTCCCTCATGGAAGGAGGCCAGATCACTCACAAGGCTGGAGCGGAAAATTCATTGGCAAATAAGTAAATGCCATTTCATGGTGACACAAAGCAGTCACTTCCTCATTCACCATGAGGGAGAGGTCAGCCTGGACACCTCTTCTGGCCTGGGATAGGTGGCAGTAGCCAGGGACACCAAGATCCCTTGGTTTGTGCCTCTCCCACCTTTCCCTGGATCAGTGCCAGAGACCCCAAAGACCCTACAGCAGCTGTGCTGGGAGAGAGCAAGGGATGGATCCTCCCTGACACCCCTCCCCACCTTCCTCCCTGCCTGGAGCATCCTCATCTGGGGTAACCTGCCCCATCCCTACCCCCCGACCCCCCAGCAGTGCCCTTGCCCCATCCTCACCCAGGCTGCCTCACTCAGGACCATCCGCAAAGGTAGTGCTGCAGCTCCCACCCAGAGGGGAAGGCGTTTGGGAAGCATTTCCCGTGGCACTCAGCTCCCTGGGGTAATATTTCACTAGAGGGGAGGACTGAGCCCTGAGCCCTGCCCAAGCCTGGGTGCCTGAATGCCTGATCTCACCCAGAGCCTGATAAATGGGCTGAGAGGACAGGCAAATACTCCAGCTTTTGGCACACCAAATCTCAGCCTGAGGAAGGATTTTCTGGCCCCAGGCTCATTTTTTCTTCTGGGGCAGCTGCTCTAGTTAAATCCTCACTTTTCCCACTTGCGCTCTTGCTGCAAACTCTTCCGTCTAATACCACAGTCTTTCAGCTGATAACGCAGTGATTTGGTAATGCCATGATTAGGTCATGCCAAAAATTGCCCAAAGCCCCATAAATCCTTCCCACTCCCAGAGAGCACAGCAGCCTCTGAACCTCCCAGGCAGAGGCATCTACAAGGGCCATATTCATCCCTGAGCTGCGCCCAAGCCCAGCAGAGGCTTGGCCCAGCAGAGCATTGTAGTAAAATGAAGTTGAGCTGGAGGAGGTGACACTGTCATGGGGAGCTCCTGGGGGGTGAGGGAAGAGGGGGAAGCAGGACCTACCTTTGGTGTTGTCCAAGGACTCTGGAAGGGGAAGGATCTGCACCTGCATTTATGGAGAGGGACACTCTCACCTTGCCAAGTGGTTACCCTCACAAGGATCACGTGAGGCCTCAGGCTCCATATGGCATTTTTCACGGAAGCAAAGGTCTGCTCAGTGAAAAAAGAACCCTTTCAACCTCTGCCAATGCCTCCCATCACAGGTAAGGCCAAGAAGGGATTAAAATGCCAACAAGAGCTCTGCAAGGTAAAACGAACCCCAGAGACTCCTTGTGGAGATCAGCAGCTCCCCAATACGCAGCATGGGCAGCTCTCACTCATCACCAGATACAAATTCTCTTAAAAAGTGTTTATTTCACCAGCACAAATCATTGCCATCCAGAACCCCACATTTCCAACAAGCTATGAGTGTGCTGGGGCTGGCAGCAGCCATCCCAGTGTGGTCTTTTGGTGTGAAGCCAAGCTGGAGGTCCCAAAAAATGACAAATCCCTGCCATGGTGCCCATCCCTAGGAGGTCACCTGGCTCAGGCCCCGTCCCTGAGAGGGCCATGCAGCATTGGGGGTGACAGCTGCCCACCCCACCCACTCCCACAGCCCTGTCCCAGCGGCCTTGGCTGATGTCCCAGTTCTCCCGGCCTCCAAAGGCAGCTGCCGTGTTTCCCAGGAGAGCCCCTGCAGTGTGGAGTGATAATTAGGGGGGTGGGGGGCCCTGTGAGCCCTCTCCCCTGGAGCCAAGCATTCCCCAGAGAAGGGGTTCTCCCCATAGTGGGATTGGGGTTGGGCCTAGATCCCTTCAAGAGGCTCCCCACCTTGGACCTTCCTCAGCCAAAACCCTCCATGGTCAATCCTGCTTCAGGTCAGGAACTCCCCCAGGGGCCAGAGCCAGCACCAAGACCCCCTTGAGCCAAGGTCCCCTCAGACTTTGTCACACCCAGGCCAAGATCCCCTCAAGGCAGAGTCTCAGGGCTTGACACCACTTCTGGGCCAAGACCCCACAAAGATCAGACCCCTTTCATGCCAAGACCACCAGGGCCAGAACCTCCAGGGCCAAGACCCGCCCCAGGGCCAGCTCTCTCACAAGTCAAGACCCCCTGAGTCAGCCCAAGGACCAGCCCCCAGGGCCGATATCCCCCCAGGTCCAGACCCTTGATTCAGCCCCAGCACCAGCCACAGGGGCCAAGATACTTCCAGGGCCAAGACTCCCTCAGGGCTAGGCTCCCCCCCAGGCTGAAACCCCCTGGCTCACTCTCCCACGGCAAGGTCCCTCCCAGGTCCAGCTCCCCCAGCCCAAGCCCCCCTGCCCATCCTCAGGCCCGGTTCCCTCACGGCCGAGGCCCCCCTGCTCACACCCCCCACGAGCGAGCCCACCAGGGGGCGCTGCCGTTGGCGGCAGCGNTGTGACCGGGACCGGGGCCGGGCCGGGGCCATGAGCGACATCCGGCACTCGCTGCTGCGGCGGGACGCGCTGAGCGCCGCCAAAGAGGTGCTGTACCACCTGGACATCTACTTCAGCAGCCAACTGCAGAACGCGCCGCTGCCGCTCGTGGACAAGGGCCCCACCGATCTGCTCGAGGAGTTCCTCTTCCAAGTCCCCAAGGAGCGCGGCGCGCCGCCCAAGGTGCAGAACGTGACGGGGGGCTGCTGCTGGAGACTGAGGGCTTAGATGGGCAGGATGGGGTTCCTGAGGGTCTGCTGCTGGAGACTGAGGCCTCAAGAGGACAGCACGGAGTTCCGCGGGTGCTGGTGACCGAGGTTTTTTGGCAGGGACGGGACTGGCTGGGAAGTCCCTGATGGATTGGCCAGGATTCAGGGCCCCGAGGAGGTGCGGTGGACCTCGTGTCCCTGGGGATTGCCCACAGCTCCCTAGTGCTGGAGCTGGGCCGTACCAGGGTTTTTGGGTATGCATGGATGGGGATTTGGGTAGAGTTGGAGCTGGGATGGGAGTCTCAGAGACCAGCAGTCAGAAACCACAGCTGCTGGTGACTGCAGCATTTGCTGTATTGGGGTACACGGCCCTGCAGCCCTATATGCTGCTAAGTCCACCTCTGGCCCCCCAGCTGCCCAGCAGTGTCCTTGGTGCTGTTATTTGCAGAGGTAGGAAATATTTTCTCCCCCGGCGATGTCAGTCTCATCTCTCAGTTGGTGGGCAGCACTTGCAGGTGCAGCAAGCACTAGTTTTGGATATCCAGGTGTTCAAGTGAAACCTGAAGATTTTCAGTGTCACCAGATAAATGCAATGGTGTTTCAAGAAGCTTGAATGTGTGTGATGTGTATGAAGATTGAGTCACTCACCCCAAAGGGAAGCTCTCAGCCTTTACTGTTCTTGTCTTTTCACTTGGTTCTTGGTTATTCAAGAGGATCAGTGTATTTTACAGCTTTGCTTTTGCTTTCTTTCAGAAACTGAACCCACTTCAGGAACTTCAGCTCCTTGAGATCATGTGCAATTATTTCCAAGAGCAGACCAAGGACTCAGTCCGGCAGGTCATTTTTTCATCTCTCTTCAGCCCCCAAGGGAACAAAGCAGATGACAACAGGATGGCTTTGCTGGGGAAGCTGGTTTCCATGGCAGTGGCCGTCTGCAGGGTTCCTGTGCTGGAGTGTGCTGCCTTCTGGCTGCAGGTACAGCTCCTGTGCAGGCAGGGATGGTCTGGGGAAGGGGTCAGGGAATGCTCCAGGGTGGGCACAGTGAATTGGGGCACAGCTGGTCACAGGCAGCTGCTCCTCCCTGGCAGTTTCAGCTGATAGAGCAGCTGCCCCCATGTCTGTGCTCATGTCCATTCCTGTGCTCTGGCATCAGGGAGAGCTTTGCCAATCCATTCATGTGCTGCAATGAAAGAAAAAAAAAAGTTTGGGTGGTTTTTTTTACTGTCAGTGAAAGTTTTAATAATCCTCCCCAAACCCTGCATATTGAAAGGGCTCAGTGGAGGGTTTAACCAACACTGGGAACAAACCTTGACAGTTCATGGTCACGGTGCCTGAAGAAGCTGGCTCTAGAGTTTGGGAAATAAACCCTTCCTGATGTGCAGGTTTGTGTGTAGAAGAGGCAAACCCCTCTCTTGAAATTTGGGCACAAAATACCTGTGTCTATCTTCTGTGAATGCAGTCAGTGGGGGATCTCGCCTGTCTTCTCCTTTCCCATTGAGATTCCCCACTGTGGGCATTGGGAAGTGCACCTTCGTTCCTGCTGCCCATGTGGGATGTGCTGAAGTCACCTAGTTGGCAGAAGGGGAAGAGCAGGAAGGCTGTGCTGGGAGGGAAGGCCGGGAGGAGGCAGACCAGCACTGTTTCCTTGGGGTCCCTTTTCTCCCACCTGGTGAGCCTTTGGGAGAGCAGGATGGGATATAACCTGGATAGCAGGCGAAGGTGTATTTTTTTTTTCATATGGTAGCTTTTAAGTGACATGAGGATTCCACAGAGTATTTTCCATATTAAAAATATCAGGCATGGCAACTGAACTAGTTGCTCTGGGACTGAACCAGTTGAACTACAGACCTGTGTTAGAATCATGGAATCAGTGAATGGTTTGTGATGGAAGGGACCTTAAAGCTCATCCCATTCCATGCCCTGCCGTGGGCAGGGACACCTCCCACTATCCCAGGTTGCTCCAAGCCCTGTCCAGTCTGGTCGTGAACACGCTCAGGCCAGATTGGAGAAGCCACAGCTTCTCTGGGCAACTTGTGCCAGGGCTTCACCACCCTCACAGGGAACAAATGTTGCTGAAGTAGTAATAAAAAATCTCAAAGTCAAAATACTGATCTAAAAGGTTTCAATTTTAAACCACCGTTACCACAAACTCAAAATATCACCATCTATTTTAATAGTGCAATACAGTGATTTTATTTCTGTGTGAGTGTGTTTGATATGCTGAGAGCAGCCACAGTGCCATGTGGGGAAGGTGGGGACGCAGCTGCTGAAGCAGCCTGGGACAGGGCCTAACCTGTGTGCTGTCCCTGCAGCGGACCCCAGCTGTGTTCTGTGTGAGGCTGGCCCGAGCCCTGGTCGATGACTACTGCAACCTGGTGCCAGGCTCCATCCAGACCCTGAAGCAGATCTTCACTGCCAGCCCTCGCTTCTGCTGCCAGTTCATTACATCAGTCACAGCTCTCTACGACCTCTCTTCAGGTAAGTGTTTCCCAGCTGTGTCTTTTAAGTAAGAGGTGCAGTGTAATGCCACACAAATTAACTGTTGCAAGAGATTTAACTGCTTAAATCCTAAAGAGGTGTTACGGTGTAATTATTGCCAGAAGCAGCTCAGGGGTGTGGCTATTGCCTCATCTGGCACTGGGGTGAGAATAAAAATAACCACTCTGTGGCTGACTTAGAGTTCCAGTGTGGTTTGGATTGGAATGGACCTTAAAGCTCATTGTGTTCCACCCCCTGCCATGAGCAGGGACATCTTCCACTATACCAGGTTACTCCAAGCCCCGTCCAATCTGGGCTTGAACACTTCCAGGGATTTGGAATCCACAGCCTCTCTGGGAAACAAAGTAGAGTTTTTGCTGGAGAAGCAGCCAGGAACATCTGACACAAAGGGCGTTGTCCTCCATAGAGGGCAAAGGACATGGGGACCTTATTGACTGAGCAGCTCTGGGAGTGAAAGCTGTCTGGGCTCAGTCAGCCCTGAGAGAGACTCAGGGCTGTCTGTCAGTGTGATCCCTTCCAAAAAGGGGAGAGACACAAGTTCTGAATGTGTGCAAGCTGGAGGAGGATTTCTGTGGAGCAGTGGCGAGAAACACAATCAACAACAGGACTCCAGTGGACTCTTTAACTGTGTATGTGACCTGCCAGTGGTACAACCTGTCTCAGGTTGTTACTCAGACTCTTGTAGGTGTCTAAAATAAGATTGATTTAGCTTTACTCAGCAACAGAGAGCTCATGGTACACCAGAGAACAACCATACACTAAATACCAACACCATCTATAATCCAGAAAAGCAAATGCTGTTATTGATAAAGGAAATGCTTTGCACACTCTTCTCCAGATAAACAGCTTGGCATTACTGAGAGTGAGAGAGAGGTTCAGGCTTAGCCTTTATGTTGTTTCTATAAAGTATTTGCTAAAGCTCAGACCATATTTTATATCCCATCATCACGTCAGAAGACACATCAGAAAGGAAATAACTCGAGTCATAGGAAGTAATTTTTAAAATTCCTTCGTTTATTTTAGATGTTTTTGGTGACACAAGAAAAGGAAGCTTGCTCTTCCAGCTCAGCATTCCTCCTGTGACAGGATGATGTGTCAGGGTTTCTCTTGTCTGTAGTCAAGTTCATGACCATCTTTTACTTCTCATCTGAAGGTTTACATAATTTTATAATCCTTTACAAGTCGTGTGATTGTGTTGTTGCATTGTGTTTTTCCACAAGACACGTTTGTTTAGGTAAGTAAGTATTAAAAGAAATGAGTTAAATCATTGGCACTTCCTTCTCTTCATCCAGCAAGTTTTCCCTATTTCCCTTGCCCATTGTACTTCCTGTGGCAAGGGATAAATGGAGACTGAAATTAGGGAAAAAAGGAGCAGATGATGGGTGGCAGAGAAGAAAATGACAAAAGAAGCTTTGCTGGGAAAGGGGATAAATATCAGTGTTTGGTGGTGTCTTTGGAATAGGTGGGGAAGATGAAGCTGACAGGAACATGGTTCTGTCTTCCCTGGAACAAACTACCTTTGGTGTCTTGAGAAAAACAGCAGAATCAGGGCAGTTCTGAAATCATAATTGTGACATTGTAGGATGGGTGTGTGTGAGAGAGACTAACTAGAGCCTAAATTAAAGTCCTGTGCTTCAGTGCAAGGCTCAGCTTACCCAACAATAACTTTCCTATCTCCAGATGACCTCATCCCTCCCTCGGATCTGCTCGAGCTGATCGTCTCCTGGATCTTTGAAGACCCTCGCTTGATCCTCATCACCTTTCTGAACACTCCCATTGCAGCCAACCTGCCCATAGGGTTTTTGGAGCTCACCCCGCTGACTGGACTGATCCGCTGGTGCGTGAAGGCTCCCTTGGCCTACAAGAGGAAGAAGAAAGCCTCTCTCTCCAATGGACAGGCTCCCAACAAAATTGCCAAGGACTCGACTTCAGGAGAAGACAGGGATTGCCACCAGCTGTATTCCAAGCTGCATCTGAGTGTCCTGCAGGTTCTTATGATGCTCCAGGGGCATTTAACAGAGAAAAACCTTTATGGGCGCCTGGGGCTCGTGCCCTTTGACCACGTGGTTCCTCTGGTGGAGGACATTAATAGACTGTCTGATGAACTCAATCCTCTCAATGCATCCAAAGAGATTGAACTGGCTCTGGACAGGCTGGCTCAGGCTTTGCAAGTGGCCATGGCATCAGGAGCGCTCCTGTGCACCAGAGGTGAGTTGTCCATGGGGATGGCAGAGACCTGGAATGGGATCTTTCTCCTCTGGGGTCGAAAAGTTGTAAGAGGCAGTTTTGGGGTGAGGGGAGTAAAGATCAAGGTGTTCACAGCACAATTAGTAGTTTGCTCCTCTTAGAAAGTGATAGTGCACAAAGTAGTTCAGGGAAAATAGCTGGATGGAGAGTAAGAAAGGAGAGATCACTGCTGTGGGTGAGTCAGGCATTGCTTTGCAGAGCTGGGGACTGATCCACAGCCCTGCACTGTGCACCAGGGGGTTGTATCTGGCTGCCTGGCATGGGGACAATTTGTTCCCCTCAGAATTGCCTGTAGCTATTTAAAAACCACTGTTTGATTTTGCTCCAGTTTAAATTCTCTGAGTTTGCCTGCTGGAAGAGAGTCTGTGAAGCACATAAACCCCTGGATGGGTGTGCTAGACAAAGAATTTGAAAAGCAAATAAAACCTCTTCATCTAAAAATTCTGGGACTTCAGCTTGCCTGTAATGAGACCCCATTACAGTGTCCAAATTCAGTTAAACTCAGTAATAAAGCTGCTAATGTGGCTTTTGTCTGGCTTTCCTGTCTCCAAAGCCAGTTCTTTCCAAAAGATGTGCAGAGATGTAAAAGGGAAGTGGCTCAACACAGGGCAAGGTCAGCCACACAGACTCTTTTCGTGTTATATTCTCTTGAAAGCAGGCAATTTTAGGTCAGACCAGAAGGCTTGAAGCTCTCCAACAGCTGGGACATTTAGTGCACACTCCAGCTGCAGAGAGTGGCCTCTGCCTAAGCAGGGATCTGATTCTTTTGTCCTGGCTGAACCAGTGCTGCTGGTCAAATGTCCATGTTCTTCTTCCCAATCTTCTATAAAGTAGCTCTGAGTGTTATAGGAACAAACAGAAAGTGGAGGTTTTTGATCTGAGGGCTGATTTCAGCTATGTTTGTTCTTAGCTGGTACATTCTGAGCACTTGCTCTTACTGTGGAAGGTAATTCAGTGTGAGGGGCTGCTGAAGTACCAGATATTTCAGTGTTTGGGGATTGTGTTTATCTACAAAGGCAGGAGTTTGTTCTTAAGCTGTTCCTGAAAACACTTTATCAACAGGATATGTTGTTAAATTCCTTATTCTGCTTTAGCAGAATTTTGAAGATGGTAAAAAAGGTGCAATGTCTAGTTGATAGATTCCAGAAAAAAAAAACCCAACCCATTCTTTACAGTAGCAGTTGTTAAGAAACTCCAAACCAATACAAAACAGGCACTGGGTAACCTTTGCATTGCTTTGACCTGATGTCTTTCCCATCATAAAGTGCCACATTCAGTGGGCAGAATCACACCTTGCAGTTCCTGTGTCTCAGTTACTTCTCGTTGGGGTACTGGTATTGCAAAATCCATCCTAAGTCTTGTCTGTCTTAAATGTCAAACTTACAGCAGAGGGTCTGGTGGGGAAAGTTAGTAAAATGGAGAAGCATTTTATCTTCTCTGGAGGTTTTGGGCCTGCGAGAGGGATTCTGGTTCTGTTGCTGATGGGCGATGATGACAGATTACTGATTATTCAGTAATCAGTAATTATTTAGTAAAATTACTGATACTTCAGTAATCTGACCTTCCTAGAAAGGCCAACAGAGAGGAAAACCACTCTTAATTTCTGCTTTATCTTAATTGTTAATATTCTGTCCTCTTTCAGATGACTTGAGGACTGTGTGCTCCAGGCTACCACATAACAAGTAAGAGACATTTTGCATTGTGTTGGCTTTGATGCATATTCCAAGACACTCAAGGGCTGCTGAGACAAAACCTCCTCTAAAAATTCATCTTTGTGGAATTTGGCCTTTATTCACATGCACTTTAGCACAAGGATGAAGGTGACAGCTGGCTACTTCTTCCCTGGATTCCTGACAGAAAGGGGCTTCAGTGCTCCCACCTGTAGGTGATCTTGCCCAGCCTGTATTAGAGCAAATGCTCAGAAAGGGAAATGAAATTCCAGTGAGGAGCCTACCCCTAAATTGTCCCATCCCTAATTCCCCACTGGTCTTGCCTTACTCTAAGCTCAATTGCCTCTTGCCTTTTTACAAAGAGCAGAGCTTAAAAAAAAAAAACAGGGAAAAGAGAAAAAAGTCTTCTGGAAGCTGTAAAGAATATAACTGTGTCAGTGTTCTCCTGGCTCTCAGCAGTGCTGTGTGTTGGATGTGAATTATCCTTAGAGCTATGACAAAACCTCCTCTAATAATCCTCCCTCCTTTCTGAATTTCTTCCCACAGCCTGCTCCAGCTGGTGATTTCAGGTCCAGTACAGCAGCCGACCCACGGGGCTCTGCCACCAGGATTTTACCCCCACATCCACACCCCTCCCCTGGGGTACCCCGCGCACGCCGCGCACCCGGCGCTGCCAGCGCACCCCGCGCTCCCGGCTCACCCCGTGCAGACCTTCATCCCGGGAATGACATTCCCATACCGCCCTATCCGCTAGCCCGCAGAGTGTCCCAGCTTCCCCGAGCCTGAGGGAGCCTCACAGACAAAAAAACCAAATGCCTGGGAACCACATTTTCCTCTTTGGAGCAAAGCTGGGCTCTGCCCGCAGCAGGGATCTGCCCTTGGGCAGCGCACGGGGGCTGCGGTGGGTTTGGATGTGGGATGCAGATACTAAGGCAGAGGGACAAAAGGAGGGGATGGAATTAGGCAACAGCAACTCCAAACCTCTGCAGTGTGTGGAAATGTTTTAGCTCCGAGGGTGTGATATTCCTCCATCGTGTGTTTTGTAGCAGCCGGAGCTGTTTACAGCAGAGTGACCCCTGGGAGGGCCAGAAGGGAAGGCCTCGTGTGATTTTTTCCAAGCTATTCCACTCCAGCCTGCTTGTTTCTTTGTAAATGTTTGTATCTATAGCTACAGAGTATGTGTACACTGTATATTTTTGGAAGACAAACGTTTGTTTTGGAAGCACAAGGTAGAGTAAAGCAGCACTTCCTATTAAAGGAAACAATTTAAGAAGCATAAAATAAATCTGCTGCTTTCTTTTTCGAAGAATTAGAACAATTTCAAACAATTGGATTCTTCTCTTTCCCAGTGATCAGAAGGTCCAACTTAGCAGGCCTGTGCTGGGGTGGGGACAAAACCCCTCTGTGGCTGCAGTGACCCATCAAGCTCCCCACTGGGGAAATGCCCTCTACACACCTCAGTCAGTGGTTCTTGACAATTTGGGGTGATATCTGGGCTGTTTTGTTAATGCTGGCTGGAAAACTGGCCAAAGGCTGGCAGTGTTGTGCTGGCCAGCTCTGAGCTCAGCAGGGGAATTCATGGAATCACCCTGGGAGGGACAGCAGAGCTTGCTGCTCTTACAACGACAGAGGTGGTGTCCAGCCCCTTTACTGCCTTGCTGAGCTTCTCTGAGCCCCCCTCTGCAGGATGAGAAAGCAGGAAAAGGGTTCTTTCTACCCATCAGAGATGGTGACAAAGGCCTCTGCTGCTGCTGTCCTCGTGTGAGGAGATGCAGTACCTGTGGTTCTACACTGTCTGCAAAAAAAAAGGGCAAATGAGCTGGAAGGTGGGAAAATCTGATTTGAATGGAACAGCTGGAAAGGAAACTGTGGAAATGGAAGGTTAAAAATAATCATGGAGTAGTTAGGGTTGGAAGGGGCCTCTGGAGATTACCTAGTCTAACCTCCAGTTCATTTAGTTGAACCCATAATAAAAATAATACCTTTAATTAAATCAAATTAGATATTTAAATAATATCTTTTGGTCAGGGAGTTGGACTACACATTGGTTGCAGGTACTTTCTAACTGAAATATCCCGTCTCATTTCAGTTTGTAGAGCTCTGACAACAAGAAAAAACCCTTAAAAACTTCTAATTTCAGGATTAGAATCATTAATGTCATCGAGTCCTTGTACTGTGACAGTTCTGCCTCCTTTTCCTTTGAAGGACTGAGAGAAACTTCCGGCCGGGTGACCCCGGGGCGTGACCAGCCCCACCTCCTGTTTCCCGAGCGCCTGCGCTCAAGGCCATCCCGTTAATTCCCCGTCCCTTTAATTCCCCGTCCCGTTCATTCCCCGTGCCGTTGTTACCGACCCCGATCCCCGCTCGGCGCCGCCCACGTGGCCCCAGGGGACCGGCGCGCCTCTGTGAGCATGCGCGCAGCGCCGTGGTCACGTGCCCGCCTGCCAGCCAATGGGGAGGCGCGTTACTGCGCGGTGCCCCGGTTGAGGAAGTGCCGCCGGTGTCCGTGTCCAGCGCTCCCCCGTCCGGTTCCGCCTCCCGGGATGTGCTGAGGGCGCGTCCGCCGCCCCTCCCAGGTGAGCGGGGAAGAGTTTGGGGGGTGTCTGTGGTGGGTAAGGGGGCTGGCGTTGTCACGACGATTGCGCCCGGGACGGGCCCAGACCCGGCGCAGTCGCCATGGCAACTCCGGCCCCTCCGCCCCTAGGTCGCAGCGGGTCCAAGGCCCTCGGGATATGCTCCTGTCCTTCCCGGTAATCGGAGAGTTCGGTGACATTGTCATCGGCTGTATCTGCCTCCATTTCCTCTTCCTTCGCGGCCGAATTTCCCACGGGAAAGCCGGGAATGTCACGGATGGCTGGATCCGGCTGTTTCCCCGCGGGGAGAAGGGAGTTGCTTGGGTTTGTTTGTTGGCGGCCCGGTGTTTTTGCGGGGTGTGTGTTGAGGCCACCGGCATCGCTGTGTCCAGCCAGGAGCTAAAACGTGTCTTGGACCATCCACTCTTGATTACAGCCGTCAGATTATTATCGTATCCCACTGCTAGCTGTCTAAATGTTTAATTATGTTACCTCTGTTGAGTTTGAACTTGGCCTGCTCTGTTCCTCTCGACTTATCCTGATTTGTTGTGCTACAGCAGCTCCCAGCCCGTTCTGGGTGATCTCGCTGATCTCCTGAATTTCGGCCACTCTTCCTTCCCCTCTGGCATTTTATTCACAGTTACACAGAGGTGTTTAATATCTGTACTTATCTCAGAGCAGACTCTTCTTAGATGGGTCTTTTCCCCTCTGTGTTCTGATAATTCCTGGTGCCCTCCTTTGCTGCTGAGCAACAAATGTTCTCAGGGAACTCACTGTGAGCGTGGATGTTTTCCCCCCTTTACAGTGGTCATCACAAATTGGAAATGTTTTCATTCCTTCAAGCTGCATTCCATTTTTAATCTGCCAATTTATAGATTCATCTGGCTCTTGGAGTTGAGGGACCTTTCTGCAACTGCCAATAGCTTTAGATTTTACCATCCTAGAGATCTGTGCCCTATCCTAAAGGATTATCAGCCAGTTTTGTTCCTGTCTTCTTTCATCTAGTTGTTATGAACCTGCTGAATGGACTCTTTTTTCACTATCGATTTATCCTAGATCATTTTAATCTAATTAAGTCTTGTAATTAATTTCTTTTAGTCTGCCACAGATTAGTCCAGGTTAGTATCCTCAGAAGTCTTTATGGAGGATGCTTGTGGGAGCATTTTGGGAGCACTAGTGCATGGTGTGTTTTCAGATAAACTAATTGTCTGTATGAATAAACTCCAGGAGGTGTCTCACAAGTGAGGTGAAAAAAAAAAATAAACCAAAAAAACCCCCCTAAAACCCCAACTGCTGGCTCTGTCCCCATGTGTTATAATTAATGTGTGAACTCATTTACAACACAAGCCTGAGTAGCCTCACCCTCTTCAGAAGCAGTGACAGGGACTTTAAAAGTAGAAGGTTTTCTCTTGCAGGTTAAAAAGTAGTTCTGTTGTATCTTGTAAGCTGCTCTAATTAGTGTTTCCATACGTGGTGGCAAAGAAACATTCAGCAGTGGTGCTGAGACAATGTTTTGCTCTTCGAAGTTGCTGCTGTTTCTCTCAGAGGGTTGTTTGATGTGTTTCAGGCAAATTGGCTTCTCATGTCTGACTAGTTGGGAAACGGCTGTCCTGGGAATGCCTCTTAAAACCTGTGGCATTCTTAATTTTCACTTTTTTTCCTAAAACAGTGCCAATCATGCTGAGTTCTGATATCCAGACTGGACTTGGATGAGGTGAAATATTGTGGGAAGTGCCAGTAGAATTCAGAAAATGGTCTTTAGTCAAAAGCCGTTAACAGAGCATGTGCATTTATTTTTATTAACAGAGTCTGGTGCTTCTTTCATGTCTGCTGTAATTTCTTTCCCAGTAAGGATGATCTTTATTTGCATATAGGGATGGGGCTTTTTTTATTTTGTGGAGGGTTTTTTTGGGGGTGTTATGAATACAGGGGTTGGGCCAGTGTGGTCTGTCAGTCAGTGAGTCAGTGCTGGGCTGGGAGCCCATCAGCTGATGGGAGCTGGTCCCGTCACCCCAAAAGCCATTCTCTCATTTCCTGCCTATTTTCTACCTCTCTGGCCCCCACCCCAGCCACTCCCAGTGTAATTTATGGAGTGAGCAGGTGAAACTGTGGTTGCACAGGCTGACTCTGGGTGACAGCGCTGTTGTAAACACCTGAGGAATTACAGGTGCAAACTCAGAGACTTCCTGGCAGAACTGATTCAAAAATCCTTGTAGCTCTGCCTTCTTGCTCATCACAGGCTGCTGGGCTGGAGGCAGCCCTGGGTCACAGACAGGGATTCCCTTCAGTGACGTGTTCAGATGCTTTTAGAGAACTAATTGGACTTCAGCTATTCAGAGTAACAGCAGAAAAAGATCTGCCCTAGCTGAGCACCTTGTCTACAAACTTGGAAGCCAAGTGCTATCCAAAATCATTCTCAGCCTGGGATCACTCCTACCTTCTTGGTCTGCTAATCAGTCACAGCATTCTGGTGGCTTCAATGCAGAGTGTTGCAAAAAGACCTAGAGCTTCATGTCTCACTCTGCGTCCCCCCACCCACTTTCCTCCCTGCAGAGAGGTAGGAACAGGAGCTGCTCAGTTTTCCATCATCAACTTTTAATTAAGTTTTTTATTTCTTCTTCTCAACTTATTACTGTGGCTGTCAGAGCAGATGCCTATGCCAGAATCCATTTTGAATGTTACTAGTTTAAACCAGCAGCACTGGAGTTTTTGAGTTGATCCTGAGTGTCTCATGCTTGGAAAATTGCTGAAAAAGGAAAGGAAAAGGAGCTGTTTTGGCTCAAATTTTAAAGTTGGGATCTTGGAGAGGTATTAAGTGTGGGGTGCTTGTCTGACAACTGAGGAAGGAATGTTCTTTTCAAGCTTTTTCAAAATTATTTTATTTTAAAGCACCTTGTTTGCAGTAACCTCTGGAAAGTTGTGTTGGTGTCTCCTGTGAGGGTGTGGGTGGAGGGGTTGGGTTTTGCCAGTGCTGCTCCCTAATGAGGACAGCATGGAGGAAATGGAGGCAGCCTCAAATTCCCTTCTCCAAGGGTTTGTAGGCTGAATTTCTGACTG
Organism: Erpornis zantholeuca; assembly: GCA_013400515.1. NCBI lineage: Eukaryota > Metazoa > Chordata > Aves > Passeriformes > Timaliidae > Erpornis > Erpornis zantholeuca. The sequence continues at coordinate 430,333 of VZTN01013604.1, read as the reverse complement.
TTTTTTCAGTCACTACACACATCTTCTGTGTGGCTGTTTATTCTGATTCAGAAGGGGCAGTGGGCCTGCAGGTATGATAGATTGTTTGGGGTTTTTTTGTTTGTTTTCTGGAGGAAGAGCTGCCTATTGGAAACTTGCTGTGTATTAAATGTCCCCTCTGGCGAGGAGCCTGTTGCCAGTGTGCCTCTTTTGTGACCCTTGGGTTTGAACTCCCCACAGTGCCACTGTCACAAAGCAGATTTTCCCTTCCTCGTCTTAACAAGAAAAGATTTAACAGCAAAACCCTCTTAGAGATTCTTGTTTGCCATTCCCCGGAGGAATTGCTGTATCTGGGGCAGCAGGAAGCCATGCCTTGTGCAGTGAGCTTTAGAGACACTTTATTTGGAGACCAGCTCCTGTGAAATCCATGGCTCCAGTGATGTTTCCAGAGCTGTAGAGTGAAAGAACAGCCCAGAAAGTGACCCACATGCAAAACATTAATATTTCTGCTGCTGTGAGTCTGACAGATCCAACTCGGAGTGTGCAGAAGATCAGAGCTACAGGTATAAAAGGATTTTCACTAACAGTAAGTGTTTCTATTTCTAATAAATAACCACTGATTGCAACACAGGTAGAACTACATTTTGTCTTCTCACTTCTTAATATCCTTTTGGAGACTGTTTCAAATCCTGATCCTTCATGGCAGGAGGCCAAAGTGTTAATGACAGTGATTCTGTGTGTTTGGATTGGAGGCTTTCAGTGCTGTGGTGTGCATACCTCGATGTGGGCTGAGTGGAAAATTGTGTGGAGCTGGAGACAAGGCACAAATGTGTTCTAAGAACGGTGTTTTCAGAATTTCAGAGCTGAGGAAAAATAGTCTGAGCCATCTGGGGTGAGCCTTTAGGAGGAGGGCTGAATGCCAGGATGGTTTTCCCAGGTTGTGTGTGACAGTGCTACCTTCCTGGCTGTCAGAGTTCAGTGTGCTCTGGCCAAGCTCTTGTAGCTGTTCTACATGAGGAGGGTGTAATATCCAATTGATTTGTTTGGTGTATTTGGTGGGAGTCTGATTTAACAGGGTAATACAGCAACATGCTGAAATCACAGCAGAAGCATAACACAATGATGGCAGTGTATGGTTGAATCCAAATCCAGATGTGGTGCCTGCTCCTGGCCTCTGTGTGCTCACTGTCAGGGTGCTCAGGAAGGAGTACACAGATTGAAGCCTGCTTTGCTTCCTTCAAAATTTACTTTTTTAACTGCCCAGTTTTTATACTTTGGGCTCAGCTGTGTGTATGTTTCCCCTACATTGGTCTGTCTCTCTCAGGAAGATGTGATTCTTTATTAATTGTCTCAGGACACCTGACAATTCACCAGTGCAGATGTCTTATCTCAACCCGAGGTTACCCTCCAGCCTCCCTGGGGCTGAGATGAATTCAGCTTTCTTTACAACACATTCTTCCCCAAGCTCACTGGGTTTTGCCCTCCTCCACTGTGGAGGGCTAGTCAAGCACACTGCCCTGAATGGATTTACTGGAGAAGAAAGTCCAGGCACTGACAAACTCCTTTCTCCAGAGTGATGTCTTCAAGAGAATCCCATTAGTGCTTGGGATGTGTTTTGGGGGCAGATGGGATCCTCATGGCAGATTAACCTCGTGTGTTCCACACGTGACAGCCTGGGGAGCTGTGCTGGGGCAGGTGGTTGAGGAGGGCAGTTTTCTGCACAGAAAGAAGCTGCTATTGAGGGAATTGAAATGATGAGGAGCTCCAAGTCTTGAGCTAGTGCACACTCCTGAGTCACCTGGAGTCCATGAAGGGCTCTGAGTCTCAGTGCTTTTGATTCTGGTGGAAATGGCAGAAAAACATGGAACAAAAGGTGTTCTGGGCTGTTGTAAACTCACGTAATCAGAGCCTGCTTCCACCCACGTTATTGCGTTTTTTTCAGACCAGGGCACAAAATCAGTCATTTGTCCTAGATTTCTCATTAAGAATCTCACACATTCCAAGCTTCTGCTAATGTAGGGAATTGAGTGCTGGCGCTTTTGGGCAGCACTCCTGTGGGATGTGATGAGTGTACAGGGATGGAGGTCAAACAATAACGGTTCAGCTTGTGGCAGTGAGCTCCAGTCTCTGTCGGTTTGCATGACAAGGTGGCAATGAGGGGAGCTGCACCTTCTGGGGTTTGTGTGCTGCCTGTCCCAAATGAACCTGTGTGGCATTCCTAGAAGGAGCAGGAGCATTAAATGTGATAAACAGAGTGTAACAAATGGCCTGTCGAGGTGTGCTTGCATTGCATGCTGGCAGAGCTGGGCGTGTTGGCGCAGGCAGCATGTTTGATGTCCCAGCTTCCAGTTGTGCCTTTAGATCCAAAGAAACTAGTCTGATTCCAGACAGGGTGAAGAAATTTGCTCCTCATTGACATGTGGACCTAAGCAATTTGATCTAACTTGGTTTCAACCCCAAAAGGTCTTTCCAACCTACATTTTTTATTGTATGACCATACTTGAAGTACTGCTGAGAAGCTGTCAAGCCAAGTATTTAAACATCTTTAAAAATTTGGCTCCTGTTTCTTGGATAATGTTGCCCTAAGTCCTGGAAGTATCTCTTTGAGAATGAATCCATGATGTTTTCAAATCCAGTTGCACTTTCATTGAAATGAAAGGAGCTTGGTGGCAGAGGTGTCCATGTGGAACATTCCCTGTGAGACCAGTAACCTACAAACACAGTAAGCTGAAAATGAAATGCAGCAGGGAAATCTTTACTGCTTTGGGAAATTAGACTGGTTCAGACTGAGTGGTTTAATGTAAATAAAATCCCCAGTGCCAGATGGCACAAGGTAGAGAGACTTATAGCTGTGAAAATTCCTGTTCATATTCTGGAAGATAATAGCAGAGTTCATGGCTGTTTTCAGTCCTGTGGTGCTCAGTCACAGCTAAAATCCTGCATTTTTGGTAGCTTTAAGATTCACTCTGGGCTTTGTTTGATCCTATTTATTTATAAGTGAGAGACGATGCCAAATGTTATTAATTTTTTTCTTGGAAATATTGTCTTAATGGGATCTGAGGACTGTCCACACTGGAATGGCAAACAAGGATTTGGTGGTGACACTGGAGCAGCACCTCTGGTATGAGGGTACCAGGCACAAGGAAATCTATCTCTGTCCCTTCGTGCAGATCTTCCAGGGAGTGTCTGCAAAGTGAAATAGAGCTACTGTGACGTGTCCTGCAGTGCTGGGCAGGAGCTGACAGGACAGGGCCAGCCCAGGTGCTCCCCATGCCCCCTGGGTTGTTCAGTGTCACTGCCGTTCCTCTGGACCAGCCCCTTCGTGGTGTGTCCTCAGGGGTTGTCTGCAGGAACTTAATCTTTTCCTTCTGTGGAACGACAGCAGATAATCCTTAATAATCCAGCAGGAGTGTGCTCAAAGTGAATGCTTTGAATTCCTGAAGGTGAAAATCTTCATCTCGAGCCTCCGAGGACCCACACTGTTTAATCTGGAGGTGCTGGGGCACCAGGCTGGCTGTTTGTGCCTATAGGGACAATGCTGCCTCAATTATGGGATCGATTTATAAACACCCACAGCCTGCCAGGGCTTTTCTTTATTCTTCCCTGCAGCTCTGCCACTTTCTGCTCAGGATGAATTGATTTCAATTAGCTTGAAAGTAAAGTAAAAGGTATTGATGAACTTTGATCCATCTTTGTTTCTGCAAGAGAAGAAGATTCCTTCACATTGGTTTTTGTGTGAACACTAAATTTAAGGCCAATACATCCCTTACTGCGAGTTATAATTGTAAACAATCCTAGTTAATATTCATTTCACTTTAGTCTTAGATTACCTGGCTTTTATTCTGCCAGGAAATTCAGTGATATTTGTTGCTTGATGATAACATTTTTATTTGGGAATTTAATGAGTTTATCTGCTTGGAAGCTCAAGTAAAAATAAAAATTAATGAAACTAGCATCTTGTTCACTGGTGTAATCCAACTTACTTTTGCAGGATGCACAAGGCAGAAACATTGTTAAAACATGTCTAACAGTGCTAAACAAGGGAAATCTCAACTTGTAGAACCACTTGGCCAGGTTTTTATAGGTATGGAAGTGCTCAAGGGATTTTCAAACATGTTTAAGCAGCTGCCTGCCAAAGCATCAGGCTTTATCCTGCATTTAAACACCCTGCTGAATTAAGAGTGCTGGTTCTGTGTGGCTACCTGTCATAATGTGATCTTATGTAGATTTTATTATGATTTTTTTTAAATATGAGAGCTCTAAGCGGGAATGAAAACTTCCTGCTCTTGAGAAAAGCTTGAGCTGAGGTTTCTTAGCTGTGAAGCTTTTGGTTCATGTAGATAAACTGTTCCTGCACCTGTCTCTAAACAAGAATTACTCTTTCTTGATGGGATCTGGAAGTGCTGGTGGTGGAAATGTCAGTGCCTGTACTTGGCTCCATCGTGCTGAGTGAGCAGGGACAATTCCTGTAGGCCCAGCTTGGGCCAGTGCTGGAGCCAAAGGCTCTGCTGCCTTTTAGGCAGAACTGTGAAATGCTGCTCTTCAGCTTGCTATTAGAGCTTATTAATGCCAAAGATTTATGACATTACTTTTAAATAGTAAGTTCAGGCCTCATAAAGTGCTTTAATTTAAAATTATATGTCAAGTTGGCTTACTTAGTAATGCTTTTACTATTTCTTTTCATCCAGCTTCCATTACTGCTAAATATTTGTTGTAAGAATTTGAGCTACCCTATACACTTGAGGCCAAAACATTTTGCTAGATTTGTTTCAATAGAGAAAGGCGGAATACTAGTAAAAATGCTTAAAACCTTTATGCTTTCTTGTATTTTTGAAATTAATTTGTTATGCATTAATATCTGCAGGTTTTAGGTAAGAAAGGGAATTAAATGTTCAGTTTCTAGTTCTACTTGCACCTGACGGTCGTATTTTGTAAAAGGGTGTCCTTGGAGCTTTTTCAAATGTTTATCTGCACTACCCCTTCATAAGCATAAAATGCTAAATAAAATATGAAATGTTGGCTCATTTTCTAATGCTCCTGAGCAAGTGCTTCCTGTTTGTCAGAAGGGTGAGGTCACTGTGCCCCCTGGGAGGGGAGGCAGTGGGTGGTGTTGGCCATGTCACCTCCCAGACCGTGGCTATCATGTGAAACAAAGGCTGACACCTGAGAAAAAGATACTAAAAGAAATAAGATAACTTCACTTTGGCTTTTCCAAAGTGACTGTGGACACCCTTGAGTTAACCACGTGTCCCTGGAACCTGTGTTTGGCTTCACAGTAGCCACCGTTTGGTCTCAAAGGTCAGGATTTGTGCTGTCAGTGCTGCTACTGCTAAACCCCTAAAGGGCCTTTTAACTTCCATCGAGTCCCAGGCTTTTGTTTTACACTGATACTGTTGTGGTTTTTTTAATTTTGTGCTTTTAAACTTGTATTTTGTCCTCTGAAGTTGACCCTAAAAGTGATATTCAGGTCGCTGTGTTGGCTGAGACTTGAGTTCAGACTTTGGCTGTGCTAAGGCCAGCCCTGCCACAGGCTGTGCCCAGGACCTGTTCTTGGGTGTTTTTCCAGGTATCCCTGAAGGCCCAGAGGCTGTCACTTGGCTATGAAGGAAATTGATTTGCCTGGAATTTCTTCTCTCTTGGTCGTAGCAGCCACTTACCACAGCTCTTCCAGCAGCAGCGACACCTGGCCAGGGAGGAAGGGGCACAGGTCTGCTTTCCTAAACCCCTGTGGCAGGACATGGTGCCGGACGGGTGTCCCAAATGTCCTTTAAATGTGCTGGAGCATCTGGATTGGGTCACGTAATGGATGGAGCAAGTCCCTACAAACACAACCAGCCCTGGGTGTCTGAATCTGAGGGGAGGGGGATTATCCTGTTCAACAAAACAGGCATGGATTACTCTTTTGAGGTTGGCTTCAGCTACAGGATAATGCGCAGTGCTTGCCCAGCTCTTTGAGAATATGGTGTTAAATACACATGGACTAATCCTCATAGGAATGTGTCCTGTGCTGGCTCTGCCTCTCGGCAGTGGCTGCCTTGCCTTTTCTACTCATTAGCAAAACCATGGCTCTGGCATGGTGGTTTCATTTCCTCTGATTTATTAATGCTGAGAAGGGGTGTTGTCTTACAGGAGCATTGAAACTTTCCAAGAAAAATGATCCTGTGGTGTGTCACAGCTCTGAAATGGCTCAGCAAAGGGTTCGGCAAGTGTGTGTGTGGGGGTGAAAGTGGGGTCCACATCATCCAGCACCAGTGGTGTGGATCAGATGAGGCACAGCCAGCAAATGTTTGCCTTTCCTTCTTCAGGGTCCCATGGGGTGAAGCTGAGGCTTCTTAAAAGGTCACCAGAGGCTGGGGGTGGGGAGCATATGCACCACTGTAACAGGGTACAGATCCCAAGTCTGGGAGTGTAAAATAAGTGTTAAATGCAGCAAACAGTGCAGGTTTTGTAGGTGCTTAAGTTGTTTTGAAACTGGCACCTGGACTGACTGTGAATGCTGTGGGCTGCTCAGTAATCAGGCAGTCACAGTCCTAGAATAGGCTGTAAAATAGCTGTGATGCTTTTTAAGGAATTCTTTGGAGACGAACAAGTGATCCATTTCAGTACAGAGTGACTGTAACTGGCAAAGTAGACTCATAGAATATGCTGAAGGAAGGGACTCATCAGGATCATTGAGTCCAACTCCTGGCCCTGCACAGGACACCCCAGGCCCATGTGCCTGAGAGCTTGTCCAATTATGTTTAATAACTTAATAATTTACTATTAATTGCTACATTGTAAGTTTGGCAACTTAAAATTGCCCAAAGTCACAATTTTAACTTTGCCAGTTACAATTTTTGTGTTGAAGCCCTCAGATGGCATATGCAGTCCAATGAGGAGTGTGTTTAAATCTCTTCCTCCTCGAGCTCTGAGCTTTAAATCAAGAACACTGGAGAGCTGAGAATCCCTTTTCACAGGAGGGCATAGATAAACACTGCTCTGTGCAGCTTTTCCCTTATAATTTGGCACTTTGAAACCAAGACTTGAGACTCTTAAAATTGGGAAAAGAAAGTAAAACTTTTAAGTAATTTGGTTTTTTTTAAGGGCGGTGGCTTTGGTTTTTTAAATTTGCATCCTGGTCTGGTTCTTTAACCTGGGAGGTTCGGATCGAGAGAGACTAAGGAACCGACTCCTCCTGTCTCCACTTGCCTTGTCTGTCTCACATGGGGCTTTGTCCTGCCTAAAACATGTTCCCCAGTCGTCCATCAGTGCTACAAATGCTTTTACAAGTGCTTTAGCTATCACTTGCTTCTTTCCCTCTGGTACTTGTTAAAAAAGGCTGAAGACATTGCAGTGAGTGTTCTGTTCGTGCTTAGCAGATCGTGGCAGTGCTATGGAGAAAAGGTGTCCTGGCATTTCTGTATCTGAGCGCTCTGTGCTGGACTGGGAGGAGCTGTGGCACACAGGAATGAGGGGAAGTGAAACTAGATCTCATTTCACCAGCCTGGGTTAAACAAAATGAACATTTTATAGAGTTGGAATCCTCTGTATATGTACTCACTGGGGATGGCAGGGTTGTGCAAGAGGACTTTTCTGTAACAGTGCTTCCTTTTTAAGCTGTTTGTTCAGTTTTGTTTTAACAAAATGTTGGTCCTGCACAGACATTTGAAGAGCTCCATGCAACATAAGGTACACTTGGCACATTGTTGGCTCATTTAATGGTATTTTTGGAAGGGCTGCTGGCCACATGCTCCTCGCACACAGAGTCACCAGACTGTGCTGCCAGGGATTGGGATATGCATGGATATGGAGCTGGAAGGCTGGGTCAGGCTGAGCTGCAAGCTGGGCTTACCCCGTGGCCAACACAGCTTTGAGTTCTCGGGTTAACATTGCCGTGTTCTGCTTCGTCTCTCCTGAAAACTCACTTTTCTGGGAAAAGCAGCTTTATCCATACCAAGCCCCTCCTGGTGCTGTTGGATCAGACCCTGTTTCCATCATTCCTCACGTGCTTCCTTCCCTTGCAGGCGTGAATGACAGAGGAGGTGCCCCCGACTGCACTGACGGATGTGAACCTGCGCCTGCTCTGCCACGATGACATAGACACAGTGAAACAGCTCTGTGGAGACTGGTTCCCAATAGAGTATGTGACTGGTTTGGGGTGGCAGGGGGGGACCTCAGAACAAATGGTGTGAACCTGCACTGGTCCAATTCTGTGCAGCCTCAGGGCTGTTGCCAGGACAGCAGCAGGTTGGGAATTTTCTGTGCGCTGCAATGGTGTTGCTGTTAAAGGTCCTTTGCTGCCTGTCCTACAGTGTACTGGAGTCATCAGAAACCTCCTGTATGTGGATTTTGGCAGGAAAATGGGCTTTGTAATTAAAGGGATGGATGAGCTTCTTGAGAAAGACTGAATGAGATGGGGAAAGGAGGACACCTCCAGGAAAAAGGACAGCATCCCTGTGCTTACAAAAGGAAGTTGTGTCCTGGAGCGTGGTGCTGGGAAAACACTCTCAGAGCCAAACCAAACTGGCACAGAGCTGTTCCCAAGGTGCTGCTCTGAATGTCCTGGGGGGAAATGAGCAGAACTTCCCTTGGATCACTGTTGCTCCCATAGTCTGGCTTAAAGCTGATCTCAGCCTGTCCCAGGTCAGCTCTCCAGACCCACATTTGATAAATGCCCATGACTGCACAAGCACAGGAATGAGGAGCTTTTCTGGGATACACTGACAGATTTCTGGCCTAAAGCATCCTGGGAAACCACAGCTGTAGACTTCATGGATTTTTCACTTTAGCTTCATAGAGAAGGTTTATAGAGGATTCTAGCAGCTTATAATTAAGATTGAAGAAAATGTAACAAATCAGCAAAAGCATTCATAGTATTTTGAGTTTGTAGATTTCCTTTAAAGGCAGGACATGCTGAACTCTCATTTGGAAATAAATGAAATTACAGGAGTTTCCCTTTAACTGCAGAAGGAGGAGGAGGACTGGAGGCTGGTGGTGTGATTTTTTTTTTTTTTTCCTACCAATATGCAGTATTTTTTTTACACATGTATGAAATAAATGCGATCCTTACGCTCTTATATGAGGGCAGATGGATCTTGCATTTAAAAATAACTTGCTAAAGATGAATGTGAAAGCTCTGGGCAAAGACTGTGAAATGAAATTGCAATTCTCTTAGCAAGGCAGGAGGCCATTACATGATGAAAGAACCCATGGTACCAAATGGGATGCAATGGCTGTTTCCAGCTGAGGAGTATCTCATGCCTGTTCCCAGAAGCTTTGCATCCCCAGACATTGCTGTTTCTGGTTCCTTCCCAGATACCCTGACTCATGGTACCGAGATATCACTTCCAACAAGAAGTTCTTTTCCCTCGCAGCCACATACAGAGGCTCCATTGTGGGGATGATAGTGGCAGAGATCAAGAGCAGGACAAAGGTGCACAAAGAGGTATGTGACTACCCTGGGCTTCAGTGGGACAGAATCCACCCCCTGCCATGGAAAGTGGGGATGGGACCTGTTTGGGGTGGGGGTTTTTCCCTCCCTATTCAGACACTTGGATCCTGAGTTAATGTAAGGAATGAAGCATGTGTTGATTTCCAGCCAGTGGAGCAGGGGTGGGGGCTGTGTGGTACCACAGAGGCTCTTCAATGGCCCCATGGGAAGCTGAGGGATCAGATTCTGCAGGCTAATCCCAAAGTGCCTGTGCAGCAGGCATTTCACTGTTGTCTGGCCATGGCTGGTGTAGCTGTGGGAGCACAAACCTCTTTGTTTCTTACTTAAGAGCTTCCTTAGCTGTACTGGGTGAGTCAGTCCAGTGACTTACTGCAGAAACTCCTCCCTTTACACAGTCCCTGTCCCGAGCCCTGAGGGCAGGTAACCTGTCTGCAGAGAGCTTGGACTTCAGAGGTAACAGAGCTTGGAGAGACAATCCAGTGCAGCAGAGAGGGAAAGAACGGATGGTCAGTGAAGACAGCGTGGGAGAAGAGCACTAAAAAAAGTAGGGCCAGTGCAGGGAGTGCCTTGTCCTCCACAGCAGTGCAGAGATCTCCAGCTGACACAGCTCAGGTGCAGCTTGCAGGCCACAAGGACTTGCTGGGTTGATCTAAACACTGCTGGGTGACTCCAGAACTGGCATTTGGAGTCCTCCTGGTAAAGAAAGCAAGTGTGTTCTGTCCCTAAACCCACAAATAATGTACATACTTAGGAAATGTCATGGTTTGTGTTCTGCCTCTGGGAGGATGATGTGAAAATAGGAATAGACCCATGCTTGGATATTTTAACTTCCATTCCAAAAGCTTCAGCTAAGACTGTGAAGTGAAGAGAGGTTTCCTGTTTTAGCCTTGTTTTCAGGTGTTCCAGTACAGGGTTCTTGCTTTTTCCTGTGCCTCCCCAGGTACCCTACTAAATAACCTGTCCTATCTCTACTCAGGATGGAGATATCCTAGCTTCCAATTTTCCTGTGGACACTCAAGTTGCTTACATCCTAAGTCTTGGAGTGGTGAAGGAGTTCAGAAAACATGGAATAGGTAAGATGCTGCTAAGTGCCAGCTGTTGCTGTTGTTTGCCAGGTGTGACTGAAGGAGCTCCAGTATGTCCCTGCACTATCCCTACAGGAAAGGCTTACCTGTGGCTGGTACCAGCAGGTGGGAAGGTGATGCACCCACATCCCATTCCTGGTGATGGTGCAGGTGCACTGAGAGGTTTTTACTGGTGTGGGCACAACACAATATGCAAATATTTCCAAAGAGCACAGGCCTTTGTCAATCGTGTTCCCAGAGGCCAGCTGAGCACACCAAAAACTCACATTGCTGCTGAGGAGACTGTCTGGAAGTGTAAGAACTTCACCCGGGAGCAGGGTTTGAAATTATTTTCTTTCTGGGTATCAGCAGTTTGAACCCTGAGGCAGAAAACAGAGCTGCTTATAACCTTCAGCTTCACCAGATAGCACAAACTGGTTTTTGCAAAAAAAACCACAAAGGGAACTGGAAAATAGTATAACTTGTGCCTGATTAGATCTTGGATGTACAAGTTAGCTCAAATGTCTGCTGCCACATGCAGCATTCCTGCAGCCATTTGAAATCATGGAGTCAGAAAGGCTTTATCTCTCTTTAGAGCAGTTGTGTTCTGTCACCCAGCCCTGCCCTTCTGGTGCCATTTCAGGCAGGATGTGGATCTTTGATCTGCAGAAGGGAATGGGCCAGGTTTGGCAGCATGACCCAGGGATGCACACCTGGAGTCTCTTCAGTGGATATGGGTAGAACTCAGCACCTTCAAGTCCTCCCTTCTCCCACAGGAGTGTTTAGAGAGGTATAAACTTACAGGATATATAAAGAAATGACCACAGAGTCCTTGGTGAGAGCAGTGTTTAAACCTTCCATTAAAATGCCACTGGAGAGAATTTTCTGTACAAGGAAGAAAGTGGTAGCACAGCATGATGTTCACAGAGGGTAGTAAAGAGGTACTTCTTTAAAATTATGGTGGTTTTCCGTCTCCTCTTAATTCCCAAATCCTAATTTTTTTCCCCAGTTCCATCTTGCTGGAATTTTCTCCTTGCAGAGTCAGTATTTTCTGTATCCATTCCCTCTGCACAGCATGTTGCTGTGCTCTCTCAAAAACGTTGAGCTTGCACCTGTAGCAACACAACCTAAAAAAAACTGCTGCTGCTTTTCCTGAGACCTTTCTCTTGAGTTTTTCTACTGGTGTTAGAAGCTGGAGCCTTTCATGCAGGACACTCTTCACTCCACCCATGTTTCTGAGCTCTAAAGCACTGATTTTCCTCTGATTTTTGTAAAAGGGTTTGGTTTCTAGTTCTCTGCTGTTCTTAAACCACAGCCCAGCTGGATTTCTGTGAGGTAGAAGACTGGAATATCTCATAACAAAATTGAACTGCTCTATTGTCAATGTCTCAGTGGTTTTTTGGGCTTGGTGATATAGATTCTAAGTATCAAGTGACCATGAAGTCAGTGCTGTTGACTTCCACTCTGAAATCCTGTGGGTCCTGCAGGGAGTCCTACAGGCCCTGGGAATTGTGAAACAGCAGCAGCCATCTCCCCTGTGTGTTAGTCAGGCTGATTCTTTAGCCTGGTGTTACCACACCTGCTGGAAGAAGTTCCTGTGCAGGTTCTGCTGGGTCCTTTGTGCCATGTTGAGGTGGTGTGGATGAACCCCCAGGCCTTGTCTCTTGGGGCTGGAGTATCCTCTGTACCCTTCTCTGGTTTTTTCGTGCTGGCTGCAGCAAATCCAAGTTGGATGAGACTGTGTTTCTACTCTTCTTCTTAGAAGGCATCTTAAAATCCCACCAGTTCTTAGATTTTGATTCAAGTTCAGCAGACACAATGCAATAACCTGCTTGTGAAGCCCTGTTTTGACACTGCTGTTTCAAATGGCTTTAAAATAAATAAATGTATGGGGTGGAACTGATACCATTGAAAATGAGTCACTGACCTTCCCCAAAGCCAGGAGCTGCTCTGCTGGGGATGGGCAGTGTTATCAAAGTTCTGGCTCATCCTTGTGGTTATTGAGTCAGAGGTTTGTGTCTTTAAAATCTCTGGGTTTTGAAGCTATGCTCATAGGTGAGACCATGTATGAAAACCATGTCGTTGGTCCTGTAAGAACTGGGTGGGATTTGGGCTCTCCAGGTGTGTGCAGCAATCCCTGCTTAGACACTGGTGCAGGAGGGCTCAGCTGGGCCCCACAAACCCTCACACTGAGGGTCCCTGGGGCTGCACACTGTGATCCTGCTACTTTCCCTTCAACAGGTTCCCTCTTGCTTGAGAGTCTGAAAGATCACATCTCCACCACTGCCCAGGACCACTGCAAAGCCATCTACCTGCACGTGCTCACCACCAACAACACAGCGATAAACTTCTATGAAAACAGAGACTTTAAACAGCACCACTATCTGCCCTATTACTATTCCATCCGAGGGGTCCTCAAAGATGGCTTCACCTACGTCCTGTACATCAACGGCGGGCACCCACCGTGGACAATCTTATATCCTTTCCCTGCAGGCTGCTAAGCAGAGGCCAAACCCTGCTTTGGGTTAACAACAGCAAAGTGTGGGTAGATGTGGGGACTGAAACCTACTCAGATGTGTGTTTAATCTGAAGCCGGAAGGAAAGTGATGTTAGAGGGATTTGAGTGATCCATGTGTCCCCATGCTCCCCTGACTCCTCTGGGAATGCTTCAGGGAGCCAGTGTAGGATAGTTGGAGCAAGTTGGATGCCAGTGAGAGTGAGTGTTGGTGTTAGGCTAAAGTGCTCTGTGTGCTTTGGCTGGTACAGTGCAGGATTTGATCATACACAGGGCAGAGAAACCCTTTGTCTTGCTTCCTGTGACCTGGGATCCCCTGTGAGCCTGGCCTGGCCTAGATCTCAGCAGGCTGCTCCCACACTGACTTAGGGAAATTGTTCAGGTCAACAGATCATGGAGAAGAAACTTCATCCTTCCTGGGTGTAGCCAGTTGGTTCCAACCTCCCCAGGCAGGTGGATATGTTGCTGTCCTCACAGGATCTTCTGTGGAGTGCAAAGGGAACTGGCAGCTGCTTAGAGGAGGTATTTCCCACACAAGCTGGAGCTGCCATTCCTAAATGCCATCCTTTACAGGGCAGAGCAGACCTGCTTTTGATAGAGAGGTGGAGACAGTGATTGCAAGGAGCAAATGTGACTGACCTGAGCAGCTTCCACTGTGCCAGAGGTCCCTGCAGGCAGGGTGGGTCCAGGAGTGACTTAGATTCTTCACTAAGTTACAGTGTAAGTGTTTCTGTCCTTAACTGGTGGCCACTGACTACCTACAGCACATTGGCTCCACACTAGCCAGCCTGAGCCCATGCTCCATTCCCCAGAGGATATACAGACAAGCTCAGAGCCTCCTCTGCAGCCTCCTGCCCTGGTCTGGCATTTCTGCCAAGAGCGGCATCGAGTACAGCCGGACAATGTGACTGAGTGAGGGTGCGCAGGAAGCGCAGGTGAGTACTGGGGACAGCTCCCTTCCCTCCCCCATGGCCCCTGGCATGGGACAGAGATCCCGGAGTGAGCTCATCCTGCTGCTGTGGAAGGTGTCTGGGCATGGCTGTGCTCCAGCTCCAGCCAGCAGCTGAACTCCTGCTGGTTTCACATGAAGGGAAATCAAACTCTGACCTTGTTTACTTGAGCCCAGAGCCTAGCAGCAGGTGGAACTTGCTGTCCCTCTCCTTTTCCCAGCTGCTGGAGCAGTGTGCAGGACCAACAGAGCCCTCAGAGCCCCAGCACAGTAACTGGGACCCCCATTTCTGCCAGTGCTATCGCACATGTCTGACATTTCCAGGACAATGGCTCCCCCGCACATTTCCCCGAAGTGTTTCCCTAAAACATCTGCCCTCTTTTCTTTCCGTAGGATTGTTCCTCCTTCCACCTGACACCCAGCTCTGCACTGGTTCCAGTGATGACAGCTCTTGGCTGGTGACCCAGGCTCCGGATGGGACTCCTTGTTCCACAGGGCCTGACCTTTGGTAGAACTTCACCCTGGGGCTGCAGCCCTGGCTCCCCACATGGGCTGGGCGGGCCTGGATGTGCTGCAGCCGCACGCCCTTGGCGTCACCACTCCGTGTGCATGTTGCACTGTCCCCGCCACTTCCCTCACCTCCGGTTTGCTCCTCCCCATCCATACCCGGGATGTCGAGGGGTTCAGCTGCTGCTCCTGCTCCATCCACAGCTGCTGAGAGCAGCTGAGGGAGGTTCATGGATCGGCACTGAGGAACCGCTTACAGGAGCCGGGAGAGCCCTGGCTGGCAGGGCAGAGTCTGCCCTTGTTGCTGGGGAAGGAGGGAGATGGGTGAGGGGAAAGGGGGGAATGGGAATCATGTTTAGGTCCTGCCATCAGCTGCTGGTGCGTCCTGTGGGTGACTTCCAGGGAGAGCAACTGCCTCGCATGAGAAACTACCCAGCCCCACGAGCCCTCTGGAGTGATGTAAAAAGAAGCATATAATTCAGGATGCATAAAGTAGAAGGCAGGGAATGAAATTGCTATTTCATAGTGAAATATATATGTATTATACTGTATAGACCTTTCTGCCTTTGTCCAAGTTGGAATGTAGCAGGGAAGGGGAGTTGGGAGTGTAGAGTCTGGTCCAGAGCCCTTCTCTTCTTCCTTGGCACCAGGCTGGACCTTGCAGGACCTCGAGGGATGGGATGTGTGCACAGATCACAACAGCTTTTCCTTGCTGAGGAAGATCCCCAGCTGCTCAGTGCTGTGCTTTAGGCTGTGGTCTGGGTGCCTCTGGGCTGTGCTGGGCAGTCTCTCAGTGGCTGCCAATGTGTCCTGGCTACAAGGCTCTCTGGCTGGATTGAATAGCTCAAGCCTGAGCTGCAGCCGGGCCAGGGGCCCTGCTATATTCCCATGGCAAATCCTCCTTCTCTGGCCAAGGCTCTTCCATGCTCAGCACCATGTTCCTTGTTCCCATCCCATTTTTTAACTGGGACTGGAGCAGAGGGATCCATGCCAGAGCAGGTGCAGGGCCTGGATGGGCTGGCACGGCCAGTGCTGGCAGGGGCTGGGCAGGACCAGGGGGTGCCACATGGCTCAGGTTGAGCCTTAGAAGAGCCAACAAGCACATTAAGACTGCAGCCTGGATGATCATAGAAAGCCCTGTCAGTGTCTAAGCCCCTGGGTGGCAGTTCAGTAATAAAAAGGATGCAGGAGATGAGCTGCTGTGACTAGTGCCAGGCTAGAGAGCAGGAAGCCTCAGAGGCTGGCGCGTTTGGTGCCTGGGAGCATCACCAGGTTGTTCTGGGAGGTGCTGGTTATTCTGGGGCTCAAAGACAAGGTAAAGAGGTGTTTATGAGGACTCAAACAGGGCACTGATGGAAAGCCCAGCCTTTGAAACTTTTAAGCCCCAAAATGCCAGGGCTGCCCTTGGAGTGAGGACATCTCTTCCATCCCATATGATGCCTCTGGTTCCCCTGTAGTTCAGCAGTGCCAGCGGCACTGGGCAGGGCACTCCCCCAGCCCCAGTGCTTCCCCAGGGCCCCTGACACCCTTCCAGCCTCAGTTGTTATGACATTTTAGTTTGGCATATTTTTGCTTATCCACTTTTTACTTAACACAGCTGTTGGTTGAGACTTTCTTTAGCAGCCCAAGCCCCTGGTTCTTCTCAGCACTTGCTTTCTCTGGACCAGAATGAAGCTCTTCTCTCCCGATTGCCTGGGACTGATTTGAGTGTCCCCTCTTTCTCTCCTGGCCCTTCCACAACCCCTCCACTACTGGAGCACATCCCAAGGGAGCTGTGACTGGTCTGTGTGCCCTTCTACCACCCTGCCCTGAGGTGTCAGCCCTGTCCCCACCACAGCCCATTATTTATGGAAGAACCTCTTGCTAAATGTCTTCAATTAAACCAAACCTCTTTTTTGAGTTGTCTGTCCCTGCAGAGAACCTGCCTCTGACCAGCTGCTTGCACTCCAGCTCCGGCCTTGTGCTCTCCCCCACTGTGACCACAGATCCTTTTTTACAGGGCTGGGGGGGATCCTTGGGGAGCTACTGCTGCTCCAAGCCAGGGATGAGCTTGGAGCAGGCAAAGAGGGGACAGGGAAGCAGACACAGCTCCTCCAGGGCCGAGTCTGTCCTTCCAACAGGACTGCAGGAACCTTGGATTTTCTTAACTTTCAAGAGAAATGGACTAGGGATTTGTGCAGCTGCAGTGCTGGGCTCCTCACTGGCTGCCCTCATTTCAGCCAGGACCAAGGCCCCTCAGGCACAGCCAGTGCCTGGGAGGTGCTCCTGCACGTGCGACAAGCTGCTCCCAGCCCCTGCCTGGAGCCCTGGGAAGCACAAGCCATTCTGGAGCAGCCCAAAACCTGAAGGGCTGTAGCAGTGCAGCACCTGAGACAGCCTACAGCTCTCCAGCCCTTCACCTCTGGCCTCTGTGCTCCCCTGCCATCCACATCCCCAGCTCTGGGTCACCACAGGCTCTGCAGCAACCCTCAAGAACGATCCCAAGTGTTAAACTTTGAGCAAAGCCATTTATTCCACTTTCCTGCTCCCACAGATCTCCAGCTAGGGACCCACATGAGCATCCCCAATGCCCCAGAGGGAATTCATGGCACGGCTGCCCCATTGCGCCAGCACCCCAAGCAGGAGCCCAGCCACTAACATGGGCAGAGGTGCTTGACCAGAAGCCCCAGGCCTCAGCTGTGCCCTGTGTCAACACAGCCACATCCAAGTAGAGACGGGGCATTTAAAAAACTAGATGTTTTGTTCCTTACTAACAAAAGGGGGACCTGACTGCAGCAGTGTGTCCCTGAAATCAAAGCGCAATTCTAAGGCTCCGACGCCCTCGCGTAAGCACATGAACTCTCTGCAGGGGCTGTGCAGGTTGATCTGGGAAGCTCGCTTAAGAGTTTAATGGCCATAAAAATAAAATCGCTTTTCCCTGCTTTAGACAAACCCAACTCCTCCTGGCTGAGCAGTGGGATCATGTGGGCAGCCACTGCAGCCATCCACGGGTTGGAAAATTAGAAGTCTCTCAGCTCACCCACTTTTAATTGAGTGCCAGCATGGCGGTGTCACTCCATCACCTCGGCCAGCTGCTGCTCCGCCACAACATCAGTGCCCAGCCCCACTGGCTGCTCCAGTGCCTCAGCCCCTGCCAGCTGCTCTGCCAGGGCCTGGCCCTCCAGCCCCATGAGCTGCTGCTCGACCCCCACCTGTGCACCTGGGTGCTCTGCCCTCTCTGCCAGCTCGTTGCCCGCTTTAGCCAGCTCATTGCCTGCCTTGTGGGCATGCAGGTGTCCTGCTGCCCCTCCAGCATGGTCGATGGCCGCCTTCTTTGGCCTCAGCGTGGCAGCCACCGCCTCAGCCAGCTTCTCCTCCGGCACCATGTTCAGGATCTTCAGGGCAAACAGGAGCTGGAACTTGGCGGTTCCTACGAAGGAGTTGGCCAGGAAATTGGGCAGCCCGCCCATGCGATCCTTCTGCGTGTAGAGTGGGACACGGACCATGCCCATCACCTGCAACAGCACGGGCACAGCTCAGCAGGGGCCACAGCAACACCACCCCCCCCAGCCCTAAACCCTCTCTGCCCCACACCCTCACCCAATGTCCACCAGCCCTCGGCCCAGGCCTGCCCTGCCCCTGTGCCAGGTCCTGCCCCTTCCTCCCACACCAGCCCCTGCCCGTGCCTGCTTTCAGCCCCACTGTGCCCCTTCACTGCCCCTTCCCAATATCCCCCCAGGCCTCTGCTCTTCCTGCCCAGCCCTGGCTCTGCTCCCCCTTCTGCCCCTTTGGGGGGGATCCCGCTGCCCCAGGCCACTATGGGGAGCCCCACTTTCCCCTCCAGCCCTGCCCTGCATGGGTACACCACAGCTGACCCACGAGTCCCTCTCGACCAGGCCACAACCCAGAGCCCGCTGCCTCTGCTCACACGGCTGCTGACACCCACCGAGCGCCCCGTGGGCGCGCGGGGAGGCCCTGGCTCTCGCGCTCTGCCCTGGCCATCAGCCGGACTTGGCTGCCTGGGAGGAGGAAGGTGCCTCCCGCATGGGAGGAACTCGGGTCACAGCAACATCACCACACCGAGGTCACAGTCCAGTCTGGGGCACTCGGCCCAGGGCAGGGGGAGATCCCCCCCAGCTGCAAACGCCCTCACTCGCATCCTGAGGCTGAGCAGTAACACGGGGCTCGTCCCTGCGTGGGTGGACACCAGGAAAGGCTGGAGCTCGAGCTCGCTATGCTCTGGAACCTGCAGCACGTCGGCCACAGTTCCTAATGCCGATGCCACGGGCGGTGCGGGCACCTGCCGCCGGCAGCTCTACCTGCGGTGCATTCCCCGGCCGGGCTGGCCAGGGCAGCCCGGCAGACCCAGGAGGGAAGCAGTGCCTTCCCTGGGCTAACTGAGAGCTCGCACACCCCTCCCGGGTGTCCCACCTCCATCCCGTGGTCTCGGGAATGCACCGCGCTGATCTCGATGGTGTGCAGCTCCTCCAGGGTGAGCTGCCTGGCGTAGAAGTGTGCCACCACACGATGTGGCCCCTCTGTCAGGTGCGAGCACAGATAGTCAGCTTCCGTCAGGCGCACACAGCCTAAACCCAAGCCCAGCACCCGATTCAGACCGTCCTCCAGGGACCAGTAACGGCGATCCACGAACCCCCCGGGAAAGCCCAGCAGTCCGTCAAATCGCATCTGCATCTGCAATAGAGGCGCAGGGTGTTAATGGGGCACGGCGCGGCCCCCGATGGGGGGCGAGGGGGCGTCACGGAGGCCTCCGGAGGAGCCGGAGGAGCGCGGGAGGCGTCGCGGCCGCTCCGTCGCGGCCCTACCAGCTCCGACGCATCCAAGACCATTCACCGACAGCGGCCCGGCCGCACAAGCCCACGGGCCCGGGGGCTCCCCCCCGG
>VZTN01013604.1:356343-410150 GCA_013400515.1 Erpornis zantholeuca | reverse complement strand
GGTCACCCCGAACGGGCTGGGACGGGGCTGACCCCCACGACCCCCTGCCTCGGGGTGGGCCGGGGCTGATCCCCGCGCTCCCCCGCTCCCGCGGAGCCCTGCGGCCCGGCAAGGCAGGGAGGGCCACAGCTATGTACAGGGGCAGTGACAGCAAAGGGCTGTGCTCGTTAAGTACAAAATATACATCGGTAGTGTCCTTCATCTGCCGACTCGAAACCCCAAACCCCCCGCCCCGGCCCCTACAGATACCTCCCACGTAAAAACACGACACCAGCCCCTACCCACCGCCAGGAAACATGCACGGGCTGTGCCGAAACCGTGTCGGTGCGAGACCCCCCGCTGCGTCCCCGGGAGAGCCTGGCGGGGCCCGGCGGCACGGGCAGGGTCCGGCCCCGCTCACGAGAGGCTCTGCTCGTCCTCCAGGTGCAGACGGGTCTGCTCGAAGAGAAGGGGCTGCGTGGGGCTGCCAGTGCCGCGGACGGGGAGCGTCTTGGTGAAGTCGGATGAGCCTGGGTGAGAAGGGAGTTCAACCTCAGTAACGGAGCCCTGGCGTCAAAGAGCCCTGGCACTGACCACAGGAGATAGGGCTGGAGGCAACGCTGCGTCCCCTCAGGTGCAGGCTCAGTGTCACGGGTGGGACACAGGACACTAAGGGGGGACACTATCTGCCACAGCCTGGAAGAAGCCAGCAGGGGCCTGGATGTTCGTGGTGCCCAGGAGGCAGCAGACCCCCAGGCACAGCAGAAGCCAGTGGGGAGGGGTTTCTGCTGTCCTGCCTGGTGTCCT
This sequence comes from Erpornis zantholeuca, assembly GCA_013400515.1. Classification (NCBI taxonomy): domain Eukaryota; kingdom Metazoa; phylum Chordata; class Aves; order Passeriformes; family Timaliidae; genus Erpornis; species Erpornis zantholeuca. The sequence goes on along the minus strand of VZTN01013604.1, from coordinate 409,364 downwards.
GGCACCCAGGAGCAGCAGGGATGCTGTGCCAGGAATGGGAAGGGAGTGAGGACAGAGCCAAGCAGTGCAGCCTGGCTGGTTTGCTGCCCCTCCTTCCCTGCCCCCATGGCCAGGACCAGCCCCATCCCCGCCTTCTGCCAGCATTCCCAGGAGGGCCCTGCTGCCCCACACAACAGGGATGCATAAGAAGAATGAGAAGACGTACCAGCTTACTCCTCTATACCAACAGAGCAGGAATCAGGACCCAGTGCTGCCCAAGACAGGAGGGAGGAAGGCAGACAGAGAGGGAAGGAGACATTAGAGAGGTAACTCAGAACAGACTGCGACTCTACGGAAGAAAACAGGCTGCAATGACAACAGTCAGAGGTGAGGACAGCACAGTGTCCCACGGGCGGGCTCAGAGCATGGCACACCGGGACCCTCCCCACCGTGACAACACTGCCCCAGTCCCTCAGCATCTGGCCCAGATGATTCCCCTCCCTCACCCAAAAGCAGGAGCACATTTGGGAGCGCACAGGAGGCTTTTGTCACACAGAACTGTGCCATGGAGTGGCTGCAGCCCAAAGAGAAGAAAGGAGGGGAAGGACAGAGACACAAGGGTGAGGGAGGAGGAGAGAGAAGGGAGGCCAAGCTACCTCTGTGTAAGCCCCTCCTTGCTTACAGCTCGCTCTGCCCATTGGGAGGAAGCGGGAACCCGTGCCCCTGGCAGGAGCATTCCAGTCCCATTCCAGGGCTGCGGGGCACAGCTCCACAAACCTCCCCCGGCTCTGGAGCCGCTGCGGCAGCTCCAGCCCCAACGGCGCGGCCGTTACCTGGCAGGAAGACGTCGACCGGGGGGTCACTCTCGGACCGCGTCAGGCTCCGGCTCTCGCCGCAGCCGCCGTCCTGCAGCACGTCTTCCACCGAGGGTGGGCGGCTACCTGGAACCAGCCCAGAGCATGGCCCCTCAGCCCCCAGCACAGCACCGTGGGGGCTCAGGGACAGGGTGAGTTGAGGGCTTCCACGTGAGGAAGCTCCCCAGACCCCCCCAGCCCTGCTGATGTCCCAGGAGTGTCTGTCAGATTGGCCCAGGTCACAGTACCAAAGGGTGATCTCTTCACGTGCAGCCTCGTGGCCCAAAACGTGCCCATCGCTCTCTGTCACCCCATCCTTGTCCCCTCTGGGTGCTGACTGAGCACCAGAGACCCATCCTGTGTGCCCAGCACTGTGGATGTGCTCTCACCAGGACCCCAGTGGTGTTCTCAGTGGTGCAAGGAGAGCCCATAGCATGGAAAGCTCTACTTCAGCTCAGAGCAAGGTGAGATGCTTGGCAAATAAACCAGGGAGATCTGTGGATCCAAGACCCCAGCACCTTTCCCTGGTGAAGCCTCAGAGATGGACATAGGGGGCTGGATGTTTCAGAGCTCATTTGTCCATTCCCCAATTGTCCCTGTCCCACCACAACAGCACTGAACACCGTGCCAAGGTCTGGCTGCACCCACACCTACCCTGCTGCACCGACGAGGCCTCCTCCACCTCTTCCCCTGCCACGCTCTGTAAGGAGGGACAGCACAGGTTACTTCTGCAGCTGGAGGCCTTTGCTGAGCCATTCTCCTGCTCTGGATTTCTCTGGGGAGCTGTGCTCGGGGCCAGGGCTTGTTCCAGGGCAGGAGCAAAGGGCTACCCCCATTGCTGTAGCACCAAAGGCTGGGATGGAGGGGTCTTTCCAGCAGTGGGCACTGGAAGCTCCTAAGGCCCAGCTCCCACCCCTGCCCCAAACACTGCTGGGCTTGCCCAGGATGCTGGGGAAGGTCAGCTCTGCCACAACTCCAGCTGAGTGCTTTTCCACTCCCGAAGAGGTGTCAGGAGCACAGGGAGTGGCTACCTCCTTCCCCATGGAACCCTAGGGGTGAATAAAGCAGCCAAGACTCTTGGCCTTGGGCAATGGCCCTTCAGCAGTCATTTCCCACGTCCCAGAAGCCCTCCCAAGAAGATCTCTGGCTCAGAAGTCCCCCCAGCAGAGGACACACTTACCTCTGGAGAGCTGGTCTCCCTCAGGACCAGCTCACCCCCACTCAGCACTGCCTGTGAGTCAGAGTCCTCGGAGAGCTTCTCCTCATCCTCCTCATGGATTGGGGATGAAGGAGACCGTAGTGTGCTGTAGCAAGAGAAACTTCATTTGCAGGGAGCTGCCAGCACCCTGCAGGACTTGGGGGCAGCACAAGCCAACTCTGATGAGCAGGAGCTCAGACTAAGGAGCTGAATTCACCAGGGCCTCCGGTATGGGCTACATGGAGAGCAGCAGCAGCAGGGTGGGACAGAGCCAAGTGGTGCCAAACCTGGGCACAGCAACAAGAGGCCAGGTCCCACGCTGCTCCTCACACTTTCAGGGCTCCTTTCCCAGGAGAAAATCTGGGCTGGAGCAGAGCGAGGAGTGCCAGGAACACACCCAGTTCGATCTGATCTGAACAGCCCTGTATCCTCACCTAAACCCTCCATCACAGGGCCAACAGAGGAGCCTTCAGACAAGAACTACAAGATCTCAACTCAGCACTTGGTGCTCTGAAATTCAGGTCACTCCTCTCCCCATTCCTTTGCTCCTGAGGAGCTCCATGGAAAGCTGAAATCCAATAAGGTTTGGACATCAAATGTAAATTCAAGGACTAAGTGCATTGGGAAGGAGACATTTCCATCCAAAGTCTTTACTGTGGGGCACGGGTTGCCCAGAGAAGCTGTGGCTGCCCCATCCCTGGACGTGTCCAAGGCCAGGCTGGACAGGGCTTAGAGCAACCTGGGATAGTGGAAGGTGTCTCTGTCCACAGCATGGGGTTGGAATGAGATTATCTTTATGGCCCTTTCCAACCCAAACTAGTCTGTGATTCTATGATTAAATTCTCCTTGTCAAAAATCCTCTTTCCTTTGGTGACAGGGCTGTAACCTCACGCTGAACACAGGGACAATGTCCCGTTCTCTCCCTGGCATAAGTCCCTGCTGGCCTCCTAAAATTCTGAGTTAGCTGTGTTAGCAGTGATGGGACCTGCCAGAGCCCTCTCCTGGCTCCCAGTGCATGTGGCCACCAAGCCTCAGGGCTCCCAAAAAGAGTGGACCCTGTGCCCTGCTGACCTGTCTGGAGACTTGCTGCGCTTGCCCTTTTGGTGGCCACCCTCCAGGGCTCTGTCCATGGCCACGAGCGGGCGGCTGGCAGGAGGCATCCCGTCCACCACCCCGGAGAAGCTGATCTCATCGTACAGAGGGGCCGAGGGGATGGACGGGGACACCGAGCGAAGGCCGTTCAGTGCTTCCAGCAGGGAAATGGGCTCGTAACCTGGGGGGATGTTGTCAGAGCTCTGTGGGCAACAAAGAGGGGGCATGTTAGGAAAGTATCACCAGGCTGGAAGCCCCCTGCCCCCCAGACAGCCCATCCCCACAGACACCTCTTCAGGACTCCTTCCCCAACAATAGCCACATATGCCCCTCAGGGCTGTAAAGCTGATGATGCTCCAGGCAAGTTCCCAGAGCAGTGCTTGAGGGACTGGGCATTCCCCTGATGTGCTTTCAAGAGCTGGGCAAGGAGGGTGAGAAAGCAGGTTCCTAAAAAGCTGCTATAAAGTACATTTGGATTCTTTCCCCTGAAAGCTCCTCCAATGGATCAGAGACCCTTCCAGCTCAATGAACATCCCACTTGTGCTCCCAGCCGTGGAACATGCAGCTGTTTTACAGCACCACCAGTGTCAACAAGGCAGAGCTGAAGGAGGGGAGCTGGTGTGCACCAGCTGAGAGGTGCTTCTTGAAGCCTACCCCAATTCCACTTCTCCCATGTCCTCTCAGCTGTTAACACTGGCTCCCTGCAGAGTCACCTCTGCTAAAAGGCAGGAAAGGGATCACAGAACCGGTGACCCCCATAAGGAGGAAGGAAAACCACACCGATTCCCATTCCCTCTGTATATCACAAAGCTGCCAGTCAAAGGGACCCTTTCAAAGCCATTAAATCAACACTGGTTTAACTCCAAAAATCCTCCTGATCATAAAGATCCTGTGGACAGAGAGACAAATGGGGTTTATGCTGGAACCCAGGAGGCCACAGGCAGCTCAGCCCAGCCTGATGCAAATCAAGAGGTGGCCCTGCAGCAGTCTAGACTACATTAAATTGAGCTGTTTCAGCTCTGTGTCCTGGAGGAGTTGGTTCTAAGTTGTACAGAGAGTGGCACAGTGCTGCTAAGCCTGGCCATGAACCTTCACAGCTTCTGTGTGCCCCATGTCCCAGTCACATGGCTGCAAATGAGCCTGCCCAGCAGCCTATTCCAACACAGTCACTAATTTGGTGTGAGCTGAGTGCTGAACTGACTCACCTGTGGTCAGAGTAGGAGTTAGGTCTGATGGGGAGGGAAGAATGAGTGGCACCTGGGGTCAATCACCAACCCACATCCCTGTACTGGTCCTGTGAGGTTTATGAGCTTTTGAGATAAACAGCTCAGCTAAACAAGGAATGGGTTCCCACCTGCTGCCAGCTGTAGGTGGTGGGATCAAAAGCCATCTCCCAAAAACCTTTAATCTGCAGACAGCAGCTCAGCTGTGCTATTTTCTGGACAGAAAACTCAGGGAGACAACCCCCCTTGGATTCATGTTTGGAATTTCTTCTCCTGGCTGTGCAGTCCAGGCCCTGAGGGTTGAAAGGCTGCCCATTTGGGGTGCTGTGGTGAAAGCTCAGGTTGCATGGCACAGCTCAGAGGCTGCAGGAGGATCTCCCAGCCGATGGCTACGACACCCTCACTGAGACACCACTGCCCTCTGGGACACTCACACCACACACCCAGAAACACTGCTAGGCCCTGTGGGAGGCTTGCAGAGAGCCAGGTCATGCCAGAATGCGTTCAAACCTGAACCCAGCACCAGGTTTTCTCCAAACCTGACAAGCCCAGCAAGCCACACAAGGCCAAGCATCTGAGCTGGCTTGAGCAAAAGAAAACTGCAACCTCCTTGATAGAGGTAACAGCCATGGCTGCATTTGATGGGAGTCAACAAAGAGGGCACAAACAGCCTTCCTGGCCTGGGGGTTCCCTCATCTTTCCTGTTCCCAGGTCCTGGAGCCCTACAATCACCATTCATGCCGTCCCCAGCATAGCAGTCCAGTTACACACTCACAGACCAATTCAGAGGGTCCCAACCAAGACAAGCTCCACCCTTCCTGTTTCCATAAAAGCAAACCAGCCTGTCACAGCCAATGCTCCTGAATGCAAGACCGGCTCCAGCTGCACCTCTGCATCACAGCACCAGAAACCACACCAAGATGTGTCCACACCAAACTGCCAAGGGGATGAGGTAAGTGCAAGGAAGCTTTTAGGTGAGCTGTGGGGACTGCAGCTTGCCCACAAGTCTATGAAGCTGTAAAAACATATTGGCCGGGAACTATAAGTCAGCCAGGGGACAGTCCCTGCGAGTCAGGATCAGACCCCTGTGCCAAGCTGCTTCCTTCTTGCTTGTTCCTCCACAGGCAAACCAGGGGTGTCAGTGATCATCTGTGCAGGGTGTGAGCATCTCACTGGCAACGTGAAGGACGTGGCAGGGGCACAGGCCAAACCCAGCATGTCAGCAAGCCCTCGTGTGTAACACTGTCACGTGCAGGTGACGCTGCTGGCAGAGAACTGCCAAGTGCAACCAGCCCAGTCCACTTACTGTTCTTACTTCCCTTCTAGGCTTCCTGCTGGGCAGGGAGACAGAGCTCAGCTTAAGGGGTTTAAAGGGGTGCTGTCAAGAGAAAACCATGTTTTAAAGAAGTTGTTTCTTGAGGTTAGTGACAGGAAGAGACACACAGCATCTCCTCACCTTGCTTCAGGTGACAGCACCTGTGTCCTCCATACACCACACTGCTTCACCACAACCCTCAGGGCTTCTCCACCACCCTATTCTTCAGCCCCAGCTGAAGGCAGCAGAGGGCAGATGGATAAACCCAGCCTTTTTCTGTGACAGTATCTGTTCCCATGAAAGCCTGTAGGATGATTTAGATGCAGTTCTCCTTCTCCTCACTCTAATCTCAGTGTCTCAGCAGAGCCAGCTGTGCAACAGCATTGCTCTAGCAATGAGCTGCTGCCCTCACCACACTGGGGACATACAACTGGGCCCTGAGGCCACCAGCACAACACTTCCCATCTCACACTCCCTCAGATGCATGCTGAGACACCCAGGGAAGCTGCCACAAGGAGGCCTTTCTACTCCCATGCTGGGAATCCCAGTGCCAAGGGCATTTCATCCATGTGGTGCCACACAGATGTGTGTGCATGTCAAACTGGAAATCCCTGTGCCCCATTTTCCCCACTCTGTCATGCCCAGAGTCTGCCACTTTTCTGCTGGGCCAGGCAACAAAAAACCTTCTCATCCTGAGGTTTCTGTGGCTTTGCTTCCTCCAATCCAGTTTTCTTACTAACCCATGGCAGTCTAGCAGGTTGATAAGAAATGCGACACTGCTTGGGAAGCCCTCAGTGGAGGGTCTGACCAAATCTCTCGATGTCCCAGGGCCACCAGCCATCAAGTCAAATAACTCATGCACCCACCAGCTGCTTGCTGAGGCTGAGACCAGTGCCCAGGCTTTGTACAGGGGTCACCAGGTACTTACAGAGTGCTCATCATGGTCCACGCTCTGTGCCAGGACAGGGCTAAACGACACTGGTGACAGAGCCCCCGGCTTCTTCCTCACCGCCCGGATCTGCAGCAGGGCACGGAAAGCTAGGAGAGAACAGGAGGTGGTGACTGCACAGCCCAGCAGGGCCAGGCCATGCCAGAGCTCCTTGCCTTGCCACAGACACACTGTTGGCATGAGGGAGCTCCCCTGTGCATAGGGATCATGGAGCACCCCAAAGCCAAGCAATGGGGTCAGGCTCCCAGTCCAAAGTCCCTTACTTTGGGGAAGGGAAGGGATCTGCTGGCTGAAAAAGTCTGAGTACACAAAGCCCTTGCTGAGAACAGGCACTGCCTGCCCCAGTAGAGTCATGGACAGGGTATTTCAGGTACTGTACAAGTGTAGAGGCCCAGAAAAGGTCCCCTTAAGGATAGATCACAACAACACAGTAAGAAAAACACAAGCTCAGCCTCAGGAGTGCACTGCACGCTACAGGTTGGTGGGGGACTCATTAAAACCCCTCTGGGCTCCTTCAGGCCTCACAAAGCTCAGCCCTGGAGTCCAGCTGTGGTGGTAAAAGGCTCCAGCTGGAGGGTTAGTGGCTGTACTCCTGTCTCCAGCAGAGCCACCCCTCAGTCCTCCCACCACCACAGCTTTGATCTCCACTCCCTGTAGATCTCTTCTATCTGCAGATCTTTAATATTGTTTGCTCCCCTGTGCCAAGGGTGCATACGAACGAGCCAGACATCTGTTCTGATGCAGCTGTGAGAACTTGCCAGGCATCTCTCTAGTTCTTTTTGCACCCAGCCCCTTCAAGATCAGCCTAGAGCCAGAGAACAGAGGTACAAATCCATCCTTGTTGCCTCTGCACTCCCCAGAAGCAGATTCCCAGGAAGTCTGAGATGGGGGGCATTTTCCAAACAAATACAACCCACTCCCCTGCAGCCTGCAGATGACACAATGCTGTTCCTCTGTTTTATGATGTACTTATAGTCAAGGCTGTCTGACACTTCCTCTGGTGAGATCTCGCTTTTGGTTACTGCTCTTTGCTGTGTTTGGACTGTCTGGTCTTAATTTCTCAGGCCAAACATCAATCTTAGGGTCTTTATTTATTTTCCTGAGAATTGTCAGTTAGAAACAATCAAATACCTCAGAGACCAGAGGGTAAAACACACACTCTGCCCCTTCCAGCAAAAACACAAATTTCTCAAGGGCCTCCTGTGCCTCTGCTTTTGAGAAAAAAACCTAGAATTCAGCAAATGCTGCCTGAGTGTCAAAACATGTATTTATTTCTTTCCATCTTTTGGGAGCTGAGCAATGCAAGGGTTAAGCAAATACTCCCAACTCCTGGCAGAGCAAAAGACTCCGATATGACTGTTACCTCATCTCTGCCTCCTGGTGAAATCTTCATAAGGTTGTCAGAAAGAAAAAAAAAATCATGCTATGTACTTGGACAGCCCTCCAGTGATGCTGGCTGCTCTCTCAGCCAGATACTCTCAGGATAAGGCTTCTCCATCCCCCACTTTGGGGAATTTTCCCTCATCTTCATCAAAACATAGCCCAGACCACCTGCACCTTTAGATCCACCCCAGGGAGAGGGCAAGTGACCAGGGAAGCACTGGACAGAGAGCCATTCTCCTCTCCTGTCTGAGCACGTTGATTTTAGGTGCTGGGAATCTCCATACACCAGTGAGAGCAGCAGCATGGGCAATGCTGAGCCCTGGGGAGGGGTACATAAAAGAGGCTCCTTCTCCCAGCCTGTACTGCCTTATCAGGAGCCTGGGAAGGGGCACAGGGGACTCACGGAGCCTGCAGATGGGGCAGTTGTTGGCCTGGTAGCGCAGGGTGTCGGCGCAGGAGTTGCAGAGGCAGAGGTGGCGGCAGGGCAGGATGAGGGTGTCCCGCAGGTCCGACAGGCAAACCACGCACTCGTTGCTGTTGTCACTGTTCTCGTCGTCTGAAGGCTGTAAGGAGAGGCAAGAGGATGGCATGGGAATGGTGGGGTTATGCTAAGCTGCCAGGGGACAGCAGCCTGGGGGAATTTCCCACCCAAAAGTCTGGGGAAATTCTCTTTTTGCAGCTCTCATGAGGGGTTCCTCGAGGAGAGCAAGCTGTAGCCCACATAGCCCTGCTCACACTCCTTCCTCTCAGGGCACTGCACTGTGAATTCATGGCAGAGTTGTCCTTCCCCAGAGCTATGTTCTGTCCAGAGGGGACCTGTTTTGGGGTAGGGATCCCCTTAACTGAGGCTGACCAGGAACAAGCTCCTGCCGCCCATCCTGGTGGCTCCAGGTTCAATAGGGAAGTGAACTCTCTGACAGCTCCAGCCTTTCTTCCCCACAGAGAGAGCAGCCCCAAAAGGAGCTATGTGCTGCCTGTCATTCCAGCCATGTCTAGCCCAGTTTCCACAGGTCCCCTGAGCAAGTGAGTGGTTCTCCTGCATCTCCTGTGCTGGCACAAGCCCTGATGCAGCTGTAGGAGAACCAGCCCACAGCTACCCTGGTAGAAGTGTGCTTCTTCAACATGAACGTGCTTCACACCCATCTTTCTCAGAACCCCCCAAACTGGATCACAGACACTGATCAAGCTGGGAGGAGAAACTCACTCTCCAACCACAACCTGATGCCAGAAAACTCCATAGTCTCCTCACTGATGTCACAGAAGTTGTGCCAGAGCCCACCATGATGACCCAGGATGGGGCACCCTCCACCTTCACCTGGGGCTCCTTTGGTCACCAGGGCTAACACGTGCCAGACCATGGGCAACCTCACTGTAAACAGCAATTGTGCTGCTGCCACATCCTCACCCAGCCTTTTTTTGGAGGGAGAGAAGGCTCTTTGCTGTCCCACTCACATGGCTTGCTGAATAAGGAAGAACAAAAATGGCCCCAGGCCACTTGTCTGTTGAGCCACAAACATGGGATTGCTGGAAGAAGAGAATCATCACAAGACCCTGGAAGTCCCAAAGAGAAGCACTCGATCCTATTAAGTAAATCTTGTGCAAGAAAAATTTTAGGAAAGACTTCTCCCTCCTGCCTCTTCAGGTGCTACCTGTTGGCACAGGCAGATAGGGATCACAGCATGCTCTGGGCAGGACACTGGAGAGGAAATCCTGCTTGTCTTGCTCCATGGCTACTCCACAGTTTGCAAATCATGGACTCCACACCCTGGAGCAGTGCAATCGCGAGGCCAGCACTGGGTACACTCCACAGCCCAGGTGGCAGCTAAAGGCAGGTCTACAAAGGCTAAAGGAAGAATAAAGCAGTCATATAACCTGTGCAGGGCTGTGCAGCAGGCTGGGATCCAGCAGCAGCTCCTGCCTAAAGGTGGGAAATGTTTCTGGCTATGGCACTTGCATATACATCCCTTAGGGGTGCTGTGCTCCCTCCTGCTGGGGAATGCAAGGGGAATGTCTCTGGACACTGGCAAACCCCAGAGAGCTCATTTCTCTGAAACACTACAGGACATGCAGAACCCCCAAGCAGAACACAAAGGAGACACAAGAGCAAAGCACAGACACCAGACATGACTGCAGAGAGGCAGCAACATTGGCTTTGTACAAGCCCTAAAAATCAGTGCTCTGACACACCCCTGGGCCACTGATGCCCTTCTCTCCTAGCAATCCCAGCCACAGGGAACAGCCTCAAGAGCCTCATGCTGCCTAAAATTACCTCAGCACAGCTCCACTGACTGTTTGGGCCTGACACCAGGGACGATCTGTCACCCCTGGGCTCCTCTGGTGCCTGCAGGAATGACACAGACTTGACTCTGGGAAGCACCTCCACATTGCCCTGACAACCCCCATCCTTTAAGCTCAAAAGCAGAAGGTGCAGGCTGGAAACCCCCAGCTGAGGGAGCCTCCTGGGCACCTTTACCTTGGTCTCCTGGTTGTTTTTGTTCTCAATGCCGTAGATCTCCTGAAGCAGGTAGCTCACCCGGTCAACCTAGGGGAGAACATCACAGTTGGAGTGAAGATGCTCTGTCCTTGCTGGTTTATGACCACCTTCCCTCCTTCCCTTTGTCAAATGTCCATGTTACACCCAGAGCTCCCCTACAGTGACATGAAAAAGTTAACAGAAACAAATGTTGCAAAGGACAGCTGGGAGAATGAGCCTCTCCTTGCTCAAAAAGTAGAGCCCATCCTGCCCGGTCTGAGCAGAGAGTAACAGAAGTGGCTTGCTGGGCTATCAAAATAATCTAAAAAACAAGTACTCTGCTTGTCCCAGACATCTAGAGAGAAAACACACCCACAGCTCAGATAATCCAGGGGCAATCAGAGTTCCACAGTCCTCTCCTCTGTGAGGTCCTGCTTAACTTTATGCAAGATGAACTTCCACCCATTTTTGCAACCTCAGCAGATGGGCTGTGCCAACCAGTGGCAGCACACCTCCCTGTTCATCCCCTGGGAGCATAAGGTTAAGCTACTGAAGACAGACAAACCATGTCCCTCAGGATGAGAAGCACTTGAAGAATAACTTTACATTAGTGCAGTGTCATTTATTGCCATCCCCAGGCCCTTGGTGGCATCTCTAAATTGGAGGTGTGGTGGCAGAAGGTGCTTAAGGCACAAGGGGAAGTTGCTCAGAGCCTCAACCTGGGACAACTGCAAGCCATGACTTCTACAAACTGGCAGCTGCCTGCAAACCCCCCCAAGCAGCTGAATTACAGCACTGAGGCAGCCAAAATTCAGTCCCACTAAGCACCTTTATTGATGATTTGGATGAGGGGATCAAATGTACCCCCAGTAAGTTCACAGACAACACTAGGTTTGGTGGGAGTGTTGATCTGCTGGATGGTAGGAAGGCTCTGCAGAGGGATCTGTAATGTCAGGGGAGGCTCAGGTTGGACATCAGGAGCAATTTCTTCACAGAAAGGGTTGTTAAACATTGGAAGGAGCTGCCCAGGGAGGTGGTGGAGTCACCATGCCTGGAGGAGTTCAAGGAATGACTGGGCTGAGTGGCATGGTGGCAATCAGTCACAGATTGGACTTGATGATCTTGCTGCTCTTTTCCAGCCTAAATGATTCTGTGATTCTGTGATCTGGTGCTACACAGCAGCTTCCCCAGAGCAGGATGCGTTCCTCCACAGAAATCCTTGCAACAGGTAAAAGGGTTGCAAGGTACCAAACAGGCACATCTCACAAACGGGGAGGAAACACTTTCCTGCCATGTCCAGTAGCTGTCCAGCTCACAACACGCAGTGAAGCCAAGCCACCAGCACCCCACTGCTAAAAAGAGCTCATCAATCCCAGGACCTTTGTAATTTCCATGTCTAACTGGCCTCTCTCCTCTCCTCTTGTCACAGCTCAGAAAAGGAGTGGCTTTGCCATGGGATTCCAGTGCTGCAGAAGATGACACATGCCAAGGTGGGGGCAGGAGCTGGCTGTATCCAGCCCATTTGCCAGTTCAGAAATGCTCTGAGCTGGGACACAGCAGCGATAACAAACTAATTCCAGAGTCTGCCTGTGTAACTCAGTGTGCAGCTCACAGACAATCTGTTCTAGGCCCGCATTTCATGGCAATGAGATCAGCTGTTGGACTGCTGAGCAAAACCCTCTGCAGCAGCTCACAACTCACCCAGGAAGTTTGGGAACAATTATGTGGGAGATGTTCTTTTGTAACTTGGCATTTCAAAGGGAGTCTTGTTCCAGCATCCTGACTCCTCAGAGGGTCATGATGAGTGACAGTGAGTGCAGAAGTCGTCAGCTCAAAGCATAGAAGAGGTCAGGAAGAAAGAGGCACAAGTCTCTGCAGGAGTCTGAGTTCCTTTTGACTGCTCGCCTCTAAAAATCCCGAGGATCTTCTGTCCCACTAGGGAAAGGGTGAGCAGTGCAACAAAGCTCTTACTAGGAAGAACTCCAGGTTTTCAGAGTGGGAGTAATTACGAAGGAGTAGGTGGTTGTACACAGTGCTGCACCTTCATGCTTCTCCAACCCATCCCACACTACGTCATCCGTCCAAAGGCTTCCGTTGCTATTTACAGCCTCAGCAGAGGTACACAGAGCCACTGGCCAAGTCCAGGTCATGTTTTTCTACTGATCCATCCGTTTGTATTCATCCATGCTGACTTTGTTCAGACAGGTTGGTGCTTCCACTACAACTGATCTCAGCGCAGAGCAGTTCAGCTCATGCACTGCTGCTTCCTGATCAATGCCCACAAAAGGTACCCACAACCCTGGCAAAGGCAAAAGAAAAGCAGGGATGGCAAAGAATGTAGAGTGCTATACAGATGGTTTACTCCAGACACAGACTCTACACCTCTGCTTTGTGCTATCTCAGTTTCAGTGGTGCTGCGTGCTTTTCGAAAAAGAGCTTCCTTCTATTTCCAAAGCCACAGGAAGTTCTCTCTCACAGGAGAGAACTTACAAGCATTACATTTACAAACTGCCAATAAAATAGAAGTACCCACAGCCTAGCACTGAGTGGGAAGGTTACATGCTCTGCCAGTGAAGACAGACAAGCACATGCTGTTTCACTGCAGGAGTCATCCTGTGGAAGGGTGGAACTTCCCTGGACAGCACCACTCCCAGCAAGACACTCCATCTGGGGAGTCTGGAGTGCAGAGTGGAGAAGGGTGCACACATTACCTTAGAGTGTATAGTTACCCAATCCTGACTCACACCAGGTAAGCAGAGGTTTAAAGATAAAACAATTAACACGTCCCCAAAAAGAAACCCACCAGTGGGATAAATTAGTGGCTTTTTATAAGCAAGTCTGAGGACAGGGCATGAGTCTCTGCACAGTGTTGGTGAGGCAGACAGAGAATTACCAAATGCCATCTTGAGCTATGATTACTTATAGTGCTTGTAGCTCTTTTCTGACCTAGGGACTGGAATGAACATCTTAGAGCAAAGAGTGTCTCATTAAGGCACTTAATCACCTTCTTGGTGTAAAAGGTACTTAATTCAAATAAGAAATCCCTAGCTATCAAGTAAGCAGATGAAGCAAAACTCATTTAAAGCTAAAACACAGAACACAACTAAAGCTGAACGAATCGACCATCAAAATTTCATCTCTTTTTTTAAGACATTTCAAACTGATCCTTGAAGCAGAATCACAGAAATCACAGATTTATTTTCAAAAGCTGAAATTCTTGGCAATCTTAGCAGTTTGCAGTTGCTTATGTATTTCTGGTTACGCAGGACTAGATGCAACCCCAGTCTTGATAAGGCACTACTCAGCTTCTGTACATCACACCACACCAGGATGGGGGACAAAATTAAGAGTTGCCAGCACCTGCTTGTGATATCTGAGCTAAGGAGGTGAGATCTCAGGCTCTCAGTGATCACCAAACCTTCCCACTAGGTACAGCCAGGCACCTGTGGGACACCAGCAAGTCTTTAACCAAGAGTAGACAGGAAACAAGTACTTACAATCTGCTTCTGTTTTAGTGGTTTCACGGAAAAACTGCCATCAACGTGCTAGCAGGGAAAAAAAGAAATGCATTAAATAGCTGAAGTGTACAAATCAGGATGGACTCATTTCAGAGCTGTGTCTGCTAGCTAAGGAGAGGGTGGGATGTGTTTCAGCAGGACAGCCTGGATGGCAGTCCCTCCCAGCAGAGTTAGGGGAACAGGGTATCAGAGCACTACTGGTCTGCTCCAGTGCAGAGCCAGGTGGACTTGGCTCAAGTTAAACCTGACTGAAGTGGGTCAGAGCACACACAAAACTCCCCTGGCACACTGGATGCTTTCAGGTTGCAAGCAGTCCAACCAGGTGCAGACACTTCTTCAGCCAGTCCAGCAAGAATTAGAGATATTTGTTAACACCCTAAATAACATCAAGTGACAGAGTCACTCCAGGCCAGAGCCCTGACAGAACAAGGGGCCACCATGAGGCTGAGAACAAGGTTTGTCCACTGGATGGAGTCAGAAACAAGACCCATGTGCTCCACATCCTCAGAGCTGCAGGCCTTCCATTTGCTGAGTGGCAGCAGGCACAGCTGGAACAATTCTGTGCATGCCTGGTGCCAGAATTAATGATGGCAGTAGTGTGCCAGTTCTACTTTCCACATCATCCACAAGGGCCACTAAACTGAAAGAAACCAACTCCCCTGCCACAGCCTAGAGAGCAGCAAAGGAGACTCGGGATGTTCCAGCAGGTCCTGTGAACAGCTGCAGATCTGCATCTGTTTGCTGAAGGAGTCTCAGAAGGAAGGGACAACAACATTGCACCACAGACAAAACAGTCCTGTTTTCATGCAAACAAGTTTCCACCTTTGGAGGAGCTGCAAGGTCAGACTATGCACAGGATCAAGATTATCCTTCGGATCTTAAATAGCTATGAATCTACAAATAGCAAGTTACCAAGTCCTGCTGGTCTGTCTTTCCTCTGAACAAGCTCTGGAGATCAGCAGTGCTCATTTTTCAAGGCTCTCCCCTGGATTTATGGACCTACACTTCAAAAGCTGCAATTACTCTAAGGATGGGGAATATATTTTATTTTAACCAAACAGGGAGGACAAAGAACTCAACATGTACTTTGCCTTGTGATTTTTTATTAAAAGGGAGATTTTAATCGTGTTTTAAGCATTCAGTGGAAGATGAGAGATAAGAAGTGGCTGAACTATGACTGAAGGATTCCAGTGTGTTGTTTTTTCACATCAGCCAGAGGAAACTACAGTAACAACTCTGCCCTGGTCCTAGGGGTGCTGCAGCTGACTCCATCTCATTCCTGACAGATGTCCAATTGCCAGGAGTAAAGTTTCCTACAAAGCCAGTGCTCTGAGCAGCCTTTCTAAAAGGAGAAAACTCGTTTTCTTCACAGACCAAGTCCAACAAAAAGCAACCTAGAACACTTTGAGCATCTTCCAGCCACATGGCTTTCTTAGGACTGAATGTGCTTCCCATGCCCTCTAACTCAGCTTGTCACCATCCACATTATCCACCTTGGAGGAACAGAATTAGGACCTGGAAGGAACCAGGCAGTTTGAGATACAGAAGTCAGCCAGCTGGGAAGTGGGGAATTTCCAACAGCACAGCACTGATGCTGCTCCCCTCTACATTTCCAGCTCTGCTCCAGCACCTCTTGCCTCACATGAGCATGTCACTACAAGTATCACCTGCCCAGGAAATGTGTCTGCAGTATTGCCATAACCAGACACAACAGAGTTATGTTATGGACAGGTCCAGTTATGGATATTGCAACTGTTTTCAGGGTCCAGTTACCATGGGAAGAGAGTTTGTTATCAAGGCTTGTGTGTACAGCTTGGCCTTGCCATGTAGGCAGGGGTCAGTTCCATCAAACACACCACTCAAAAGCAGTGGAGCTCAGTCTTTACAAAGGATGCATCCCAATCCTTCCAAGAGGGCTTGGTCCTGTATGCAAACTCAGGCCTAACAATGGTGCAACAGGGTCTGGACACAGCAGAATCAGCTCTGCAAAAATCATGAGGCCCTGGAAAACTGCATGGCAGCAGCCATGGCCAACACCTTCCACCCTCCATGGGAACACACCCTCTCCACACACAGGAAACACTCCTGCCATTCCCTGGGTGACCAGCTCAGGTATAAATGATAATTACAGGCTGCACAGGAACTGCTGCAAATGGTTCTTTGTGCTACAGCAGCACCCAGGAACCCCAGTCATGGGCCAGGACTCTGCTGTGCCAAGTGTTATATAATTAAAAACTAACGACCTGTGGAAATGTTTACATGCACAAGAACAGGGACAGAGGGATAAAGAAAACCTCATTTACCTTTTCAAATGCAGCCAGAAGAACATGGGCATGACCAGTGACCTCAACCACTACTGCAAAAAGAGAAAGGGAAGACCTGGTTAAATCTTTCAAAAAGCACAAGCATAAAAGTACCCTGAGTTGAATTTTAGTCCATTGACAACTTCTGAGCTGCCATCTATTCTATTTGCACCTTCTCCTGCATTTAGAACTTTCCTTATCTTGTCATCAGGTTGGTTCAGAACAGGGCAAGAACAAAACCCTGCTGGGCTCTGTGGTGGGCCCTACAGAACCATGCCTTCATTGTCCTGGGTGCTCCAAACTATCCCACTTTGTTTGCAGAGATTGGAAAGGGACAGTGAAACAAAGCACTCAGTGGGATTCTCCTGTCCCCTCAAATTCCTGGGTTTAATTACCTGAATTTATTATAGATCTATATGATTTAACAGCAATTGGCAGCACTTTCAGCCCTGTTACTTATCACTTTATTTTGGTCTAGTCAGACATGCTTATAAAACATTTATTTCTAATACCAACTTCAGACACTGAAACGTCTCTGTCCAGTTCTTTCCCCAAAGACAAGCATTTTTCCTCTTCCAAACTCAAGGGTTCCCTCTTAATCCCACTGCAATAGGAAGGGGCTGTCAGAGGTTTCAGTACTGCATTCCTGGCTCCCTCAGCAAATAGAGAGAAGAGGAGGCGAGGTACAATCCCAGTCTCTCTCTCTCAGGACTCTGAGGTTCTGTTCAGCTCCAGCTGGTTGGATCCTTTTGCTGAACCCTGTTCAGACTCATCATATGGAAATGGGAGACAGAGTTTGTGAAGGAGTCACAGAGGGAAGGGAAGGCATGGAAACACCTCATCATCCTGCTTGGAGTGATGAGGGTTGTGCTCAGCACAGACAGGAAAGCTGGTGAGCAGCTCTGCCTGGAAGGTGCAGCTCAAGGAAGCAACACCTGTGCTGTCTAAAAGGGAAAGAAGCTCCACAGCTTCCTTTGGGCTCCCAGAACAGCAGAGACAACAGAGGAACCATTCCCTGGTTATGGCACACAGACCCCATTTGGAAACAGCTGTATGTGAGAGGGGAGATTTGCCTGCAGATTTGCTGGGTAACTGAGGCTGGTCACGGCAATTTGTGCGGAATCAGGAACACAACGAAATGCAGAAAAGAGGGTTAAAACTGGGAGTTCATCTGCTGGCTCCTCCCACTGCCAGCCAAGAGCAAAGCTGCTCTATCTCTTATAGTAAATGAAATTCAGGTCCCTTCCCTCTGCCTGAAAGGCCAAGGAAGAGGTAACAGAATTCGTATCCTCTGTGCACTCCGGGAGTGTGTGTGTGGTCAGAGTGGTGTGACCTGCTCTGTGCAGCACCTCTCCTTCCTGTTCTCTGCCTCTCCCTGGGAACAATCCCACGGGCAGCAACAGGACAGGGCTAACACTGCAAGCCATGGCAGAGCTCAGTCCAAACCAGCATCTCCCTGACTGCTATTTTAATTTACCATTCAACCTTACTTAACACAAGAGTTTCCAGGCCAGCTGTAATTTTCCAGGAGCTCCAAACACACCAGGCTAGCTCCTTCCAATCCCATCGGTTAAAAAAAGAACCAAAATACACAGCAATTTCCTCAAATCTCGCTCAAGTGTCACACATTTTTGTGCTGATATTCTTTCCAGGAGGGGATTTAAAAGCAGCTGGTTTTCTAGGTTATTAAAATAGATGGGAGTTCACTATTGGCTAAGACTGGGCATGGTATGTTCATAAATCTATGCTTCCCATACTGCCTCCTGTTCTATTTTTGATCCTTCTAGACATGCCCAGCATTAGAGAGTATAAATACCTTGCCAAAAGTTCCATCAGCAGAGGAAGGTGTTTTATATTTATGGTCAAGAAATACACATATATGTCAATTTTACTAACGATGCCTGAGATCACTAAAAACAGATGCACTTTAAAAGTAATTTCCTTTATGTTGCACTGTGCTTTGTTAGTCACACTTTAAATTGGCTTATTCAGTTCTATTTCTGTCTGCTTGGAAGACTGTAAAATAACATAATGAGTTTCTGGGATTTTCACATCTACAACATAAGAAACGGAGCAAGTGACTGACCCGAACAATGTGATCAACAATGGATTTTTTCTTTTCTAATTATCTTGATTTTTGTATATAATGTTACAGAAGTGAAATGCTGATCCTGCTGACCATAAAACCCCCCAATTTCAAAGAAAATGTGACTTCCCTGTGCCCTTTTCATTGCTGACACTCTAAATGAGCCCAAAAGCACACACCCCCTCCTAAGGGAAATACTGTGCAAGGTGACTTATAATCTAAAAGTAATAATCTAAATATTCACTGGACTACCTCTCCAAAACAGCAGTGTGCTCTAAAAATAATCACCAATTTATCATAATTACTAATTATGATTAGTTATTAATTATTTCTAAATAATCAACAATTATTTCTCCTCAAAGGCTATACTCTTTTATTGTAATCATTCAGCATCCTCAGAAAAAGCAGAATTTCAAACTGCTGAGTGAAGCTGCATTTGCTTGAAGAGTGGCCTGAGTATTTTAAAGCCATTCATTTTCTCTAACGATTTGGAGATTTTTAGGAAGACAACTTACCCCTTCAAGAGGGAGAAAAAACCAACTCCCCCCTCCTTGACCTATAAATTCCAAAAGAAAAACCCAACAAGCAAGGAAGTCATTTGCTCTAATTTATGTGCCTGGCACTGGTGGCAGAGCCAGGAGCTCTCCTAAACACTATTCCAATACTAAACACCTGTCTGTTTTTCCTGTAAAAAAAAATGAGGCTATTTTTAAAAGTATGGTTTTTATGTGGCTAGCTTGGCCCTTTGAACAAAGGGAAGTTACGGTGAACTCCTGAAATATTTTTATTCTGAAAAGGGTCCCCAAGGAGGCCAGTCCTGAAGGGGTCACATAAGTTTAGAGAGAGACAGAAGACCATGGGAGCAGAGCATCAATTCTTACCATCCCCTTCATCCACCACTGCTCGGATGACCACAGGGAACACGCCACGGTCCAAGTCAAAGTTCAGCTGAGGGAAAGAAATGAGCTGGGGTTACACAATTCACACCAGACTTGCCTGAACACAACACTGGAGATCATGTTAGATCAATAAAGGGCAGGGCCCTAGTCTCTGGTTTCAAAAGGACACAACAAAGCAGGAAGATTTAAAATTCCAGGCACCAACTTTAAAAGGGAGTAAGCTACAACACACACACATTGATGTGGCACTAAACACCAGCTGTGGACAGCAAGGCAAAGATCTCAGTTTGAATCTCAAATGGGATTTAATTCCCATTAATTCATGTATCCTAAAAGTCTTCTGAATGATCTGTAGTAGGACAAGGTTCTCAAAATATATCCAGTGCCACAATTTTCTTATGTACAACAGGATTTATTGGCTTCAGCACACCAGCACATTGTGCTCCCAACACCACAAAGAGACCTTGGCTCTGGTGTGAAGTTCCTGGAGACATAAGAGGAAAATCTGCAAAACTTCAAGCTCACACAACACTGAAGGAAACACCAGACTGATTTCCATCTCTTGGCATGTTATGAAATGCAGGTCCTTGACCTTCTAATTGATGAGAGTGAAAATTTGAGTGCAAGGGAAACAGTCTCAGTTTCTCCCTTTGCCCTACACTTCATTAAAGCACATCAAAAACTCCATGTCATCTTAGAAACACAAGGAAAAGGCAACCTTACAAACACAGTCCTGTGCCAGGAATGGAAGTGGCTCAGGGACTGGATTTCTGCTGGTTTTGTTAATTACTGACTTGGACGTTTTTGTCTCATCTCTTGCCAAGACTGAAAAAAAAAGATGTCATTTCACCATGATGCTCCAGGTAGTCTGTTTTCAGTTTCTCCATGAAAACTGAAAGCCAATTCCAAGGGCTCCAGCACCATTCCAGACAGTGCTTTGGGGCTTCCATTACTTTGCCACAGCCCCAACATCATTTGCAGCCTGATTTGCTCCAGTCCCTCAGAAGAGAAACCATTTGAAAGGAAAGTCACATCACAGAACCGAGGTTGCTTTACCATATAAATTCTAGTTTTCTCAAACAAAAGGCCTCTTTAAGGAACCATTTCACATTCATTTTTAGGGCCCTGAACACAACTGACTCGACACAAGCCATACTCTATAATTTCCAAGCAAATCAGTAAATGAGGAAGATAAAATAAACTTTTATAAAGCTTCTCACAGAACAACCCAACAAAACATCAGTTTCCCTTCTTCCCTAGCCAAGACCTACGTCATATCTGAGTATTACACTAAGCAAAAATATGAAATAAATCTGGGGGTTTTGAACAACCCCAGTAACAAAGCTGGAAAGAAATCTGAACTGTCACTTGTCACTGTCTGAACAGCTAAGACACTGCCAGCTGTCTCAGATAAAAGTGCTGCATTTTGGTGGCCAGTTAGGAAGATTTAGGACAAGGATCAATATGTAGCACAGAGCTGACATGGGAGGGGAAACTCTTTGGAATCACAGTGCTTGTTCCACATTTTTTCCAGCTCTCAGTAACACCAATGAAAAAAGAGGAAACTGGGGATGCAGCAGAACAAGCAAAGAGGGCTGGAAGCTCACTTTTCCTTTAAGCTGTCAGAGGGATATGACTTTAGTACTTGAGTTAAAACCTTGCTGACAGGAACAAAAGTGAAAATTAAGCTTCTCAATTCTTTAAGAAGAAAGGGATCTGAGCTCTCTCAGACAACAGAAGGGATTGAAAAGCAGCTCTTCCAGGCTTTTGTAGGCTGAACTTGTGAAATCATCTATTGGCAGAGAAGCCAAGACATCAGGAGACCAGACTCTGCAGGCTCTTGGTAACCACCATGGCATTTGCTAAGGCACGGGACTGATTATAGCTGTAACTGTAACTTCAGGACAATAGCTATTCAATCTTTCAAAAACATGAAAGATAACTCTTTTTTTCGTTTTTTTTTCCCCTTTTTTCTTATTTTCTTTTCTTTCTTTCTTTTTTTTTTTTTTTTTTAAATAGGTAGAGTTATCTACCAGGGGTCACATACAAAATACACTTGCACAGGCTTGGGTCAGGAAATGACCATTATCAGTGGGCATTTCCCGGGAGAGGGGTCCACAGGAACAAATATATTAGCAGCAGCTACAGAACAACTGCTCTGCCTCTGAAATCTCTTATCACAGTTCTGCACAGAGCAGGGGAAAGACCAAGGCTTTCCTTCCCTGTGACATGTGTGGGGAAGCTCTTGGGTCAAAGCATTAAGGCTCAAAAACCAGAGGGTAACAGCCTGTGCTGGAATTTTGCAGGTACCAAAAATACCAAAATGAACAGAACTCCACAAATTTTGGTATGTAGAAAAGCCACACAGCTTAATTAAAAGCAAGCCCTGGTCTGTTTGCAGTTATGGGTTAAATTAAGAAGAGGAAAACACTGCCTTATTCAGCATTGATGAAGCAGTGTAAATCTGCCCCAGAAGGAGAATATCCCCTCACAACACTGTGCTGCTACAGGTAACAGTGAAGGATGTGGCCCTTTAACAGAACACAACTCTTTCAGAGCAGTGGTCTCCAAACTATTCTGACTATTCATTCAATCAGTAACGTGTTTTGAGCACAAACTCCCAATATATGCGTGGAGTTTTTAATCATCTATGGGTTGTATACATGTATTTCTGAAGTCCTTCCCACACCCCAATGAATTGTATTGTATGCACCTCACTTTGGAGACCACTGTTCTGGAGGACCAGCCAAAAAACCCCAAAATCTTCAAACTAAAACGCACGAAAACAGAGATCACGACAGACATTTGTTCCCACAAGCTCTTTGGCTGGCAGGGAGAGGAAGGCTGGGGAAATTAGGTTTTCCATGACAAGCTCCAGTGTCAATCTCTGCAGCCTCCCTCCTAAATCAGCTGATCAGTGATATCAAAAGTCACTTCTCTGGATTTCCTCCCAGTTGGCCTGATCTGCCTGCCAAGTTCCCATACTGCTCCTCCCAGGGGAGTACCCACAAAACAGGCTGTAGGAGCTGGGAGAAAGTGTCTTCCAGCCATAACTTCATGGCACTAAACAGAGGCCAGTGCTTCTGGGACAACAGGGTGTGGAAAGAAGGGGACATTGAGAAGACACTTACCTCATCATCCTTCCACTCTGAGAAATCAATCTTGAAGGAAGGCAGGGAGAATTGCTGGCTTACCCCTCTCTTGTAATGAACCGTCTCAGACTGCAGAGAGGGATTCTTTGTGCTGTATCTGAAGGAAGGGGAAAAATAAAACTTGCTGTAACAAACAACTGCTCCCTGCTCGGCTCTCACTCACTCCCGCCCGTTGGCCTTTCAGGAATCACAAGTGGCAGCTCTAAGGGCAGAGCTGGCAGGGGCTGGCAGCCATTCAGTGGGGACACAAAGAGGGAAGGGAAAGGTCAAAGCAAGAAGGTGAGCACAGGAAAGAGAAAGCAGCGCAGACAGGCAAGGTCTGATCATGTCCATACTGACCTGCCTGGGTTTTGGAGTACAGGGGGGTGCAGCAGCTTGGCAAAGGCCTGCTCCCTAAATCCATAGCCTAGGCAACGCTGGCTTTAAGCCCAGCACAGTCCTGATTTCTGCAGGAAACCCAGGAAGAACGAGCTACAACCTAACAGTGGGAACACACAACCCAGCACGGTGTTGAAAGCTCCCAGTGTCTCCATAGGACAGCTCTGCAATGGGAAATGCTGCTTGGCTTCCACCATCCTGCTAAGACATTCCAATCCACTCCTCAATCCCTCCTGTGCTTCCCCAGAGGTGCTGCAGGGCTACCAACACCACTGGAGAGACACCAACCCTCCTCCACACCGACTGCCCAGTGAAGCCTCACAATTCTTCCACTGTCTCAAGGCTTGTCACTTGTCACGCAGGAAACACCAGCACTGCCAGGCTGGGATAAACATCTGCAATGGGACAACAGCTGCCATCCACTATCTTCTGCACCCCGAGCCCACTTGGTGCTGTCTTCTCCAGGAGACATTTCCCTGCCCACTGTCCCTTTCTGTAGGGTGATGTCTCGAGCGGGATGTGCACAGCCTCTCCGAGTTCTGGCACAGGAGAGAAAGCAATGAATCCCAAAGCAGGGTGGGAACATCTGAAGCTGCCTTTCCCACTAAAGCCTTTCTTGTCAAATTACCAACTGTGTGTTCAGAGCACACTGACAAACTGGAGAGAAGGTGAGAGATGCCCTGCCCAAGAGACACTGAAGCAACATCCTCCCTCAGCACAGTGACCAGACAGGCTCCAGCTCTACAAGAAAAAACTCTGTCTTTCTTTGGAAAGCTACAACAGTTCCTGCACGCTCTGAGGATCCAGAAGGTCAAGTCTGATGAGATCCACGTTAAATGCTGGAAGGTCATGGCAAAGGGCAGGTCCACCACTTGCACTCTGCTCTTCCTGCCAGGGCAGGTGCATTAAGTTATTTATGACAATACCCTCGAAGCCCATTCTGTACTGTGCTGAAATTGTGCTGCATTACTAGAAGGTCTCACTCCAGCCTCTGCATTTCAAGCATGGTGTGGGAGAGATCAGAATGACAGGTCTTTTATATGTGACTTACAGGGCGAGCAATTGAGTGAAGTTTTATTTACTGAGTTGTCAAGCACAATGAATAGAGCAAGCCTGTATCTAGCTCCTTTTGTGGCAGTCTCAAAGCTTCCCAGCTCTGCAGAGAGGCACAACTCTCCCTCCACAGCTGGGAAAGCAGGGGATGGAAGAGTGACTTATTTAAGGTGACAGCAAGTCAAGAACTTACTGGAAATAAAGTGCAGAGGAGAAAGTGGAGATGGAAAAGGGGTGTAAACATGCTGCTGCTGAGTGCCAGGAATGCTGGAAGACCTGCATTTACAGCACCAGAAACCCAAACTAGGCTACAACAGGAAAACAAATAACACTGTTCTGAGGAGGACAGGGCAGGATAATACTCACATTGACTTGCTGCTCTCACCATCCCTGGGAAAAGAAATAAACCAAGCACATAGATCTTCTGAGCTGAAGAGTAGGACAAAATTATTAAGGACACTTTCCCAACTGAGCTTTTTGCCAAAGACTGTGTGACTGCCTGGGCCCCACTGCCAAAACATGTCAGACTTGGATGTGAACACCCAGATAACTCTGGACACCTCCAGTCAGCAGCCAGTGGGGTGGTGAATTCCCTCCAAGTCTGATGACCCCTGAGTGACTCAGAAATGGATCATCCTTCCAAGGGGATGCACAGATTCTCTGCACAAGACAACAATCCCTGTGCTACACAGGAAGAAAACCTGACAAGCTGTTTCAAAGCAGATGTCCTGCATATCAGGGTCTAAGAGGCCTCTACCCATCCCCTGCCCCTTTGGTTGGTATCTGCTGTATTCAGTCATCTATTCCCTGCCTGTGCTGCTGGGGGCTCACAGCAAACAATAGCAGAGAAGCTCTGTAGAACTGTGCAGATGTGTTACAGGAAAAGAGAGCATGTATCAAAGAATAAAGGACAGCAGAGAAGCAACACACTGCCTCTCTCTGCATGAGGACTGGAAGCTGAATGTTTGGGCTGCTGTTGCTCAGACTGCACTGGGCCAGGCCTCTAACCAGAGGAGAACAAAACCACCTTGTGACCACTGGCAGCTCAGGACAGTGGAGAAGTGAGGAGGCTCTGTCCTGTAAGGTCAGGACCAAACAGAAATGCTCAGTCACATTATTTTAAACCTGTTTGCTCAGGCACCCCTGACAGTATGAGAATCACAAGCAACCCAAGGCACCCCACTGCTGGCTGCAGCAGCAGCCCCCAGCTCTGTCGTCAGGGTTCACGCAGCCCATCTCCTCCTGTGAGCTCTATGACACACCTTTACTCACAAAAAGCAAACTTTACTCTCTGCACTGACTCCTTCTTCCCTCGTGTCAAACCCTTCCACCCTCAAAGCCAGCTATGTATCAGAGAACCAGCAGACAAGAGAGCAGACTGTGTCCCAGTGATTTTTGAGAGAACAGGAACAAACTAAGATTATTCCCCAGTCTCACTCTCCCTCTGTCAGCTAAGAAGCACTCAATGCCTGCAAGGAGAAACTCAGTCTCTGGCACCTGCAGGCCCTAAGTAGCTCCCAAGACAGAAGTGCTGTGCTAGAGTTTGGCTAAGCAGAGTTAAACTTTTGTTGCTGCATGCTCACTGGGGTGTTTCCTCCTCTCCCTTTTCCCTGGTCTGTGCCTGAGGAAGTTCTCAGCAAGGCAGCAGTCCCAGCTCCTGCAGATTTCTTCACTGCTGTGCTCATGCTCAGCTATGCCTGGCACTGCGCCTGTCTCGGGCACTCAAAGGACAGGTCCTGTTCCCACAAGCATACTGGGACCTCTGACTGAGAAGTGCCACACGAGGATCCTTGCCAGGCTGCCTGGCTTACACAGAGCACTGTCCAGATCCCATTCCTCAGGAAAAGCAGGATGCACAGAGCAATGCTGCCCCTAGGTAACATTTTTGCCTGGAAATGGCTGAAAGAACCTGTGCTTTGAAGAGCCTGTGGACAAACCAGGAGTCCTCTTCCTTTCATAGCAGCTACAAGTTTCATAGCAATCTGCAGTGAACCAAGGACAAGAAGAGCTTCAGAGGGTACTCAGGAAACAATTCTGTGACTGCCTGGCAGGCCCTATGTCCTGTTACAGGTGATCAGGAAGAAGCAGTCAAGTTTTGCTGGTGTTCAAAGGAGACAGGAGGTGATACGGAACAAGTAACCTCTCCTCCTCTCTCTCCCACGTGCCCATTCCCTTTTCATTTTGAGGCAGGATCCCACAGGTCAGCTTTCAGGGAAGAGAAAAGTTGAACAAATGTTTCAACTCTGACTTTTACTGATAAAAGAAACACCACCAAAACTACACGAGGGCCACAGCCCTGGGTCTCAGTGAGAATTAGACAAAATCCACCCTAGAGAGACTCCCACAAGGAGTCTGGAGGTTAACCAGGTGGTAAGACAATGTGCTGCAAGCTCTGAGAGTCTTCTCCTTCCCTCCTGCTTCCTTTAGGACTGAGTTTCCACTCCAAGCCAGGCAAAGACAACCCCCCCCACCCTCCATGCAGCTGAAACCCCAGTTCCCACATCCCCCTCCAGCCCCTGCAGAGCTCTGCCTCCAGCTGCTGGCAGCACCACGCTCCTGGCTCCAGCCAGGCTTCAAAGCTCACACAACAGCTACACAGAGAGGCACAAAGGCCACAACTCTTAAGACAGACAGAGGGTTTGTCTGCTCACTGAAATCTATAGAATTTGGCTCTCTAGCCTGTGAACTCTGCACACTCCAGTGTTCCCTTGGGGACTGGTGCGTGCCTGGATCAAAGCTGTAAAGGCTTGTTTCTAGCAAAACCCAGCACTTGCCTCTGATTTCTTCACACAGAAGAGATCTCTGCACAAGGAATTCATATTAATCACTACAGCCAAAAGCAGCAAGAGCACCTTTCAAAGGCCCTGAACAGACAGAGGCTAATAAATAACCAGAGGAATATCTGAGTGCCTCTGTCTCCTACGCTAGCTTGAATGAAAACAGCCGTGCGCTGAGCTACGCGCTGGATTTCATTTTGTGATCCAACTCTTCAAACTTCCACACACAGAGAGAGTAGGGAATCATTGCAGTGTCATGTCCCCCCCATCAGCTCAGAAGACCATGGGAGGAGGTTTGGGATGAGTGTAGCAGGCGTTGCAAAACAAACAAGGAAATGGGGTTTCTTTTTTTAATATATCCATTTGCACATCAGCAACACAAACAGCACAGCCCCGGAAAGGGCAAGGATTGCAGAGCTAGACTGACCTATTTTCATTCTGTTTTCTCTTTATATTGAGAAAATAGAACTTGGCAACAGCACTGGGATACAGGAGAGAATCTTTTCTGTCCAAAAAGGAAGATCTTTTTCATAAGAATGGGCTGCAAGACTCAAACCTCTCACGTCATATTTATCATGAGTTCCTGATCTGCCTGGATTGCTCATGCCTTCAGAACTGGTTCTTTTAAGTGCTTCCAGCTACAGGCTTGGTTTCACTTCTTCCCCTGAGGAAACAACCGCTGCTGTCATGTTTGAACTGCGCAATCCTTCCTGCTAGTCAGCAGGACACCTACAGTTGGAAAAGTCCCAGGGGCCCTCCCAGGAACAGGCTAATAGTGTGCATATCCAGGATTTTGCCAGACAAGGCAGGGATTCATTCACAGAGCACTCATAAAAACAGAATATAAGTATCTCTGCAGCCTGCTCCAAAAGCAGACTTGTCTCCCAAGCCAAGGGTATCTAAGCTACAAACACATGAACCAGTTACTGCAGGAGAAGGCAGGCTACAAACTGGGAGTCCTTTAACTATTCTCTATGAGCTGCTGCCAGCCCTGCAATGGAAACACAATGCAGAGTCCCCTCTCCTTTATGTGGAGGGAAATTACATTATGGGCAATCACTGGTGAGAAGCTGAGGTACAGCTCACACACCTTCACGTTTCTCCCTTTTTCTAAAACTAAAGAAGATGGACACAGCCAGAAAAATAAATAAAACTGAAGATGCTGGGGGCCTTGAGCTGTTTGGAGGCAGGCCAGGGCTAATTCCTTGCCACTAAAGAGACTCAGGCATAGGTAGATCTCTGTTACCCTTGGGGTGATGGCATCAGCTCGCCCTCTGAGAACTGATGTGTTTAATCTTTAGAGTGAATTCTCACCACAAAGTAACCAAGCAAAAGACATTTCAAAGGTGAAAGGAGCAGTGCCCTCCAGATTTAAACTAATTCCTCTTTCATCCAAAAGGCTTCTGCAATTATCTGCACTAGCACCAGAAAATGCAGGCTACCTTCCCCTGGGCACGGAGCTGCAGAGGTGAACACATTTATAATCACCAACATAATCACCTTCACCAGACTTTGCTGGTCGTCTGTGGTCCCTCAAAAATGATGACACAGCTCCCTGTGAGTTCAACAGTTCAGGACAAGAGCCAGGCAGCTGTTGGGAGCTATGTGTTCCCAGGATCTTGTCTAGGAACAGTGCAGCTGAGCATATCTCCCAGCACAATTACCTGGGAAAGTCTGCTGAACATACTTCGAGACAGGTTAGGACAGGACTGATAAAGCCACCAGCTTATAAAAGGAACCCAAATAACTCCAGGAGGAAGCTCCCTGGCTTGCAGAAAGACTTCCCTTTGGTCACAGAAACCAGCTAATCCCAAAGGCAGGCACAAGACACAGCGCTGTGGCTCTCAGGTGAGCAGAGGCTCCATAACAAGCACAGCCACTGCTCAGGCAGAGCCACCTTCTTCCCTTCCCTCTCTCCTCTCACCCCAAACTGCATGACCATAACCATGTTACTAGCAGGAGTTTTGCAGGAGTGCTGATACTATCAGTGGCTGTTCCAGCAGAGAAGCAGGAATAACTTGTTTAGCGCTTCTAAGGAGCCATGCTGCAGGCTGAGAGCTGGGAGAAAATTCCTGCTTTTCACAGGAGGCCAGAAAGTTTCTCCCATTTTAGGATTCAGCATTGATTTAGGAAAGTGGAAAAAAAAAAGGTGTTTTGTTTTAAAGAACATCTTCATCCCAAGCAAGTGCAACAGAAAAAGTTCTGAATTTATACACAGGACAGCTTTTGCACATGCTTTTTCCATGAATGCAGCTGTTAGCACCAAAAGAGATTGAGGAAAAGGAAAATCCACTAGCCCAGGCAGGGGAAAGCTGTATTCCTATTAGTGCACTGAAAAGGCACTCGCTCCACTCAGAGCTCTAAGAATGCAGCCCAGATTTTTTTTTTTCCACTAGAATTTGAAAAGAATAAATCAAAGTAATTACAGCACTGCCCTTACAGAATTGCTTTGCAAAGCTGAAATCAGAGCTTCAAAAGGTTTTTACTAGCAGCCAGCAAATCCAGAGAAGCAGAGATGCCTACTTGGGCAGCTGCACTGGCCCCAAGACGTGCTTCAGGAGCCACTTCCACATAGAAAAATAGCCTGGATTGAATTAAAGCAGCTCA
The DNA here is from genome assembly GCA_013400515.1 of Erpornis zantholeuca. Lineage (NCBI taxonomy): Eukaryota > Metazoa > Chordata > Aves > Passeriformes > Timaliidae > Erpornis > Erpornis zantholeuca. The sequence continues at coordinate 380,125 of VZTN01013604.1, read as the reverse complement.
TAAAGTCTATATTTGTATCTGACTTCCCCCCTACACATCTGCACGAAATCAGGATCATGCCTTCCAAAAAGTTCCCTGGCTTCTGGTGCAGCCCCTGCACCCACATTTACATAACATTTATTGTTCAAGCACCCCAGAGCAGAAACAGGCAGTTTATTCATTCCTGTATTATGGAGAAATGAAAGTATGATTTATTAAATGAAAGGCCAGAAGTGGAAGAAAGAGCTGAATGTGGGTGCTCTGATGTTTTAGGTTTAATGCACCAGGGACTGCTGCCAGCCCAACAGGACAGCACAGAACCGTTGGCTGATTTTGCCTTAGTGGGGAAATCACTGCTGATCCTGGTTTCATGCAGAGGGTTCATGAACACAGGCTTCAGCTCTGCCATCTAACAGAGATCCCTCTCTCACTGAACCATGGACAGGGTGGATTAAAAAAATTCATATAAAAAAAAATATTCTTTGAAGCTCTGTTCATGCTCAGAAATACCTAGGAATTGTTCAAATTTAATTTAAGGGCAATTGGGTAGTTCATGTTTGCTGCTCAAGTTTTAAAGGACAGACAACAGCACTGGTGACAGTAACTGGCTCAGTACATGGCACTAAATTTCAGAAAAAAGTGTTCTTAATTGAACCAAAAACTTTGTTTTCTTCCTCCAACCAACCAAGAGGAGCACTACTACTTACAGAGGACTGAAAACACACTCTGTCAAGAAACAGTTGGTTATATTTGGTAACTAAAACAATTCCATTAAGCAATTATTCCTCAAGGCACAGCTTGACAAGAGAGTCTCTTAAGAGTCCAAGATGAGCAGTTTAACCAACAAGAACAAACACTGCTGGTCTTGGGTTACTCAGGTACAATTCCAGCCCAAAACAGCCTGGTTCAAGATGTGGGCTAAAAGAAAATTTTAAAATGTTTCTTTTTAGAATAACTTTAGGTTATTGCCATTTTGGCATAAAATGCAAAAGTGGGTGTCTGAAAAATAGATTTTAAACTATATGGATATTCTTTACAGACTGTTGCATAAAAAATATAGCACATTGTTTGATATGAAATTCACTATGCTGTAAATGCAGATGTTTCATTGCTACTGACCAGTGCCAATGAAATTCTCCTTCAGGGTAAACCAACAAGGGAAAACAAGATTAAAATCAATTATTTAAGCCATGGCTTAAGTCTGGCAACGTAAATACATCCACCCTGGCCATAGAGGCCCTCAGTTCTCCCCATTAGCCCATGGATGGTTTCTCCTGCTTAGATCAAAAACCAAGGAACACTGCAGGGCAGCACAAGGGACACTGGCCACCTCTCCATGTTGTACCTGTGTTAGGGAAAGAGGACTTCAATCTCCAAGGCTGCCATTCCAACACCTTCACTAGCACTAAATTCACAGGAAACCTAAGGACCTAAGAGACAGAACACGGAAACTTTATCAGGATTTCTAAGGCATCCTGCTGCATTCAGCTCTGCTCAGGAAAAGCTGGATCTAAACAGAAAGTGTTTTCAGAGTTCATTGAGAGAGAATTTTCAAGCACTTTAAAAAGGAGCTCATTTATTACCTCCCCAAAATAAAGGCAGCCATAGGCTTCGACAGAAGAAGGGAAAGGGGCCTAAACAAAAATTCTGGATCAGGTCCAGTTTGAAGGAATGCATATTTGGATTGGAGAATTGAGCTCTCTCATTTCTAATAATATGCTAGTCATTGATCATTAGTGGGATGTTTATACTTTGCATAAAACAAGTAAGCCCTGTTATGGTTTGTCATAGAAATTTCTCCCTGCTGAAGCCTCTGCAGGTCCCTTCAACCAAGGCAAAGTTTAGCCCCAGCTCCAGAGCATCACTGCAGAAGCCATCAGCACTATGTCCAGGAGCCTCAGGTCAGCCAAAAGCCTCTACTAGAGGAAGCCAAGAGCTTCTGCAGCCTGAATCTTCCTTTACCCCTGGAGTCAAAGGAATTCTTGTCCCATGGCCATTGGAAGTGCACCATACCATACCAGCAGCTCATGTGTACCCAGCTCACACCAGGCAGAGCACATTCCAGCCACCTTTGCTCTGAACACAGAGAGGAAATTTTTCATAGTCGTGTGGGATACAGTGTTGACTGGAATGGTTTAAATGTGCTGATTTAGATAAAAAGGTTTTAAAATCTTTTTACTATCAGGATATGAGAAGGCTCCCACCAATAACATTTTGGTCATTCTTTCCACAGCTAACCAAAGACTAATGTGTACCCAGCAGGAAACATACAGATGGGGTTTCAGGAAGTAAATCCTCTCTCATCCCCCAACAGCCTGTGTTGAGGTGGGCATTTATCCCAAAATGGGCTTTGGGTGGGCCTCAATTCCACAGACTCACTCTGTTAATGTCAGACTGAACTTTACTTTGGTGGCCCAGACACTCCTGTCACAGAAAGGCAGTGACCTGGGTGATGTGGGAAAAAAATAGGTAGTATTTGAAGGGAAGGGTGGTTGGATTTTTAATTTCATAGAACACCTCGCTGACAAAGCATACAGCTCTGAGTTTCTCTCCTTTGCTGCACACAGAATGGTTTCCCTACACTCTGAAACCAAACCAAAAAGGGAAGAAGAGAAGATATTGGCTATGTGAGGGAATTGAAAGTAATATTCAAAGTTATCAGAAAAAGAAGAGATTTCCCACTCTACCATCTGTGGCAGCACTGCCCCAGGGGTGATTATTGAGAGATGTTTGACAGTTCATCATCCCAGCTCCTGTGCCCCTCCATGTGCCCACAAGCCCAGGACTTACACGGCCATGCCACCAACAAACTCCTCTGTAGCCTGGCAGTAGATTGTGATGGCAACACGAGCATCTGCATCAAAGGTGAACTCCAGGCTGTACAGGACCTTCTGCTTCCCATTCTCCTCGGTAGGACTGTCAACATCATCTTTATACCTGAAACACAGTGCCAGAGGATGAGAACATATATTTATGAGATATCAACAAGATTACTCTGGAAATAAAGACAAGAGTACTCCAGCCTTGGTGTTCTGGGCAGGCAAGGCAGCCTGGGCTTCCACCTTGAGCTTCCCAGATTTCCATTGTTTCCCCTGAGGAAAGTTCTTCCAAGATCTAACTGAAGTTATTAAGGTGAACTAATGATGGTGTTGAGGGATCTCACACAGCTTTACAGTGCCAGGACACAGAATGAGCCAAGAAAGGGAGATCCTAAATGTCAAATGCTGAGGAGAAGACACATTCTCCTTCCTTTTAAATCATCCCATTAGGCTCAGTATTTGGGCTAAAGAAATCCTGCATGGGCTAAAGTGTAATTCTTTAAACTCTGCAATGAAATAGTGCGTGACAGGCAAAAAACCCGAGGTTTCTGTAACACAAAGAACTCCTGAAGCTCAACAAAAGGTATCACACAGAAGATGATATTTAGTTCAGAAAGCATTCTGAGATAGGCACTTCAAACACCTTTAAATGTACAAATGATCAACTAAACCTCTGGTGCTGTGAAGGACTGGAGCTTGCACACATTTATTGTATGAACAAGAATTAACACATCCAACTGCAAACAGGTACATGATAACCAACAGAATGAGCTTAGAAGTTATTTCAATTAATGTAAAAGTAAGTCCTAACTTGGCTACGGGCTCCTGCACAGCTGGATCCCACTGTGTGATCACCACTGCCAGGGTTATTCCTTCTTCCACTGCAGGAAAAAGCACAACTCCAGTGAAGAAGAGGTATGTAGGCAGCTCTGGGGCAGTGAGCCATGGCCATGGGGACCTACGGCGTGCCAGGAGTGGCCAGAGAAACCAGCAGATGTTGGAACAAGCAGCTAACACAACACACCACAAGAAAATTACAGAATGACAGAATATGCCGAGTGAGAAGGCACCCCAAGGATCATCCAGTGCAGCTCCTGGCCCTGCACAGACACCCCAACAATCCCACCCTGTGTCTGAGCATTGTCCAAATGCTCCTGGAGCTCTGGCAGCCTCGGGGCTGTGCCCATTCCCTAGGGAGCCTGGGCAGTGCCCAGCACCCTCTGGGGGAAAAACTTTTCCCTGATCTCCAGCCTGAGCCTGCCCTGGCACAGCTCCAGCCCTCCCCTGGCTCCTGCCTCTGGCACAGAGAGCAGAGATAGGAGCTGCCCCTTGGGAGGAGCTGCAGCCCCTGCTGAGCTCTGCCCTCAGTCTCCTCTTCTCCTGAACTGACCAAGCTCTCCCTGCCTCAAAGAGCAAAGTGACAGACAAGGGGATGTGATTCACTGGCAGGGCACCAGCAGATTCTCCATAAATTCAAATCCCATGACCACAGGTGTGACTGTGAGCTCAGGCACTGTGTTGGAATGGTGAGGACAGCAAGGCTGCCTTTGAGAGGTGTAACAGCACTGACTTGTCACCCAACTCCAGGCTCACTTGTTTATCAGTAATACCTTAACTGCCATTATGGCTGGGTAAAAGCCAAGCAGCTGAACTAATCAGCAAAAGCTTGGCATCCTCTCTTTCTTCACAGTATCAGCCTGTCCCCTCACTAAACAGCCTTGATGAATACACTGTACTGTCAAAAATACTCAGAAATGGGTCAGACATACCTCCATAATTCAATCTAAAAATTGTCAAGGGAATCCTTATTTACCAAATTCACTGACATATAACAACTGCTGCTTCATTAAGAGGGTTCCAGCATGAATTTTATTTAACACCACACCGAACAAGAATGAAATGTTCAGTTTCAGTAATTTAATACAGAAGGTGCAAAATAAAATTTAAGAGCAGTATAATCAAATACCCTACACACATACTTGCACTAATGTAACCCTAGTGAGCCACTACAGCACACACTCGCATTCCTGTCAGAAGGGCTTGGAGAGGCTTTTGCCAGAGGTTCACCTAGGGCAGAGCAGCAAATCAAGCTAAAAACACCCAATATGCCAGTATAAAAAAAAAAAAGGCAAATCCAAGAGTCTTAACATGTGCAGAAACCTGGACACAATATACAGTACAGAGCAAGATGGTATTTTCACACAGGCTAGGTGCATTCAAAGAGTAAAATCATGATGCTTGAAGGCTGTAAAGAAGAAATACTGGGCAGAAGGGCAGGTTTGCCTAAAAAACATCAACATTTTGTGCTGGACTGACCCAAGAACACAGATGGCAACAATCCACTCACAAGTGGTGTGTGTGTCCAAGAGAGCAGCAGCACTCGTCACCTCTTGCTTTGCTGCACTCCGTGGATCCGAGGTTGGAAAAGAAGGATCCAGGCTATGATAGACTTGCCACTTCTTCCAGAAGCAGCAGGGTGGGAGAACCAGCACCTCTTGCAGGTGGAGGTTCCTTCAAAGACTCACCTCATGCACAGGTAGGTATTAAATAGAGATGCCCAGCACATGTGAGAGCTACAGCACAGACTGAGATACTTGTGACAGTACCAGGTAACAACGGGGACACCTGGGCATGGGGCAGCTCCACACAAACAACATGTCATTGTCACAACCATTGCCTGTTTTTTCTTCTCAGGGAAGTCACGAAAAGCATCCCAGATCACCCTCCTGCTCCCAGCTTCAACCTGCACCTCCCTGCTGGCACTCAGAATGTGCTTCTGTCCTTCCAAGGAGGTAAGGGGTTAAACCTAGACTAGACTAGATCTGTTGCCCTGGGAAACCACTGAGGGGCCACTGCAGCGCCTGGAGGGAAGGTTTCTGAAGGATGCATCTGCTGGGGAGTAGAAGAATCTGAGCCTTGTCTGCCTGAACAGCATCACTGGAGCAGAGGGCAAGGTTCAAGTGCCTGAATGGTGGCACTCAGAGCAAGGCTGTGCCCTCCTGCTGTAACATCCCTGCTGCTGGAGGCACAGAAAATCATTCACGGCCTCCCAGTACCTGAAGGGTACAAAAAGATGGAGAAAGGCTATTTACAAGAGCCTGGAGTGACAAGACAAGGGGGAATGGCTTCATGCTTACAGCGGGCAGGGTTAGATTAGATATTAGGAAGGAATGCTTCCCCATGAGGGTGGGGGGGCCCTGGCACAGGGTGCCCAGAGAAACTGTGGCTGCCCCATCCCTGGCAGTGTCCAAGGCCAGCCTGGATGGGGCTTGGGGCAACCTGGGCTAGTGGAAGGTGTCCCTGCCCATGGCAAGGGGTGGAAGGAGATGAGCTTTGAGGTCCCTTCCCACCCAAACCAGTCTGGGATTCTATGATCTGCCAGAGAGCAAAGAGTTCAGGTGAGAAAAGACTGCACAGATGGTAGCTGGCCCAAGGTACAAGCAAAGACTACTTTGGTGCGTACTTTGAGAGGCAGAGACATCTCATGTCCCACATTAAGGTGCAGGAATGGTGGGATGTAACATCAGGGAAGTAACAAGACAGAAGTCACTCATTTTGCATTCATCTTTCTTTGAAGGAGGAAGGACAAGACAAGGAGGTGGTTCAGGTGCTTCAAGAACTCTTCTGTCTCTACCTGCACTGAATTTTACAGTGCCCATTTAGCCAAGCCCTACAAACAGTGTCCATGTGAGCCACAGATGCATGCACAAATTTGGGAAACAGTGACTTTGCTGGGTGTGCCTTTGGGTCATGCACAGAGGTGCATCAGAGCCTTCACAATCACAGGTACAGAGGAAAGAGACTGACCACCTTTGAGAACAAACAGTTGATCCAACGTTTTGATGCAAAAGGCAAAGCAGGATGACCAAGGGAGCTGAGGCCACCTGGTCTGACATCACTCCTGGATAAAACAATGGAAAGGCTGGAGCTTTTTTTTTTGTCTGTTAAAGAATTAAAAGATAAAAATATAATTAACAGCAGCCATGATAGTTTTACAGAACGAGGTTGAACCGGATCCAATTTCATCCTTTGAGGATATTCAAAAGTCTGACCAACATAGAAGACATGCAGGATAAATGTTAAGTATCCCTTGACTAAGTGCTGTGAGATCTGCATTTACCCAGTGTTTGAGCAGGTTCTAAATGAGAGCACAACTAGTGACACCTCTATCAGCACTGACTTTCACAGGGGAAAGCATCACCACACAGAGAGGTTCTATTTGGGGTTTCTGCTAAGATCTGCCCAATTAAACACCATCCAGGGCTGCAGAGCAGGCAGTCCCAGGCCCTCACCATCTCCACCACAGGATGAACAGCCCCAAGGACCAAGGTCACTCCTCTGTGTTGGAGAGGGAAGAGAAAGGAAATCCTTTCTCTCACTTCTAGCAACTCACCTGTCCCCCGCCCAGCACCCACTCAGGCCTTTATCCAAAACACTCAGTGGTATCACTGCTCTCCGTGATACTCCTGATGCTTCAGACACATTCCCAAACCACTACAGTCACTGATTCCTTCAATGCTCTTGTTCCATGATGCTATCCAAAGCCTGGAGCCTGAAGCAGAGAAGCTGTCCCAGGGTGTAACAACAGACATTGAGATGATCTTTCTCCTGCAGCTGGATTCAGGATAAGAGGGAACAGCCAGTACCAGCACACCAGGTACTGCAGCTCCAAAGTAAAGCATCCAATCCAAGGCCAAATGTGGGATGCAAGATAGATAGAAGGAAGTCATTCTCTGTTACTGGCTAACAGCAAAATTTCTGCTACCATCCTCTGAGGTTCACAGTCTCCTCCTGCCAGAAATCAAACACTCACACTAGAGATTCAGAACTTCAACACCAATATCCACAGGTTTGTTTATCCTGTAAAAATTCAGGAACTGGCAAAACTCGGAATTTTGTCTGGTCAGAGCTGGGCAGGAAGGCCAGAGTGGACATTTCCCCATATTCCTCCATGGCACCTCTCCTGTGAGGACAAGCTGAGAGAATTTGTGTTGTTCAGTCTGGAGAAGAGAAGGCTCCAGGGAGAACTCAGAGCCCTTCCAGTGCCTACAGGGGCTCCAGGAGAGCTGGAGAGGAACTCTGGACAGGGGCCTGGACTAACAGGACAAGGGGGAATGGCTTCCCACTGCCAGAGAGTAGGGAATAGTAGATGGAATATTGGGAAGGAATTGTTTGCTGGGAGGGAACAGGGGCCTGTGAGGCCCTGGCACAGGGTGCTCCAGGAAGCTATGGCCGCCCCTGGATTCCTGGCAGTGCCCAAGGCCAGGCTGGATGGGGCTTGGAGCAGCCTGGGACAGTGGAAGGTGTCCCTGCCCATGGCAGGGGGGGGAAGGAGATGGGCTTTAAGGTCCCTTCCAACCCAAACCAGTCTGTGATTCTATGAAAAACAAAAAGCTTGTGGGGACATTACCATCAAAACATACACTTAGAACTTTACACCTGGACACTTGGCTCAGTATCACTACAGTTGGTGGAGGATGTGGTAAATTAACTAGGTCTGGAAAGAATGTGCAAACCTCAACCACTGGTTGTGAATAAGCCAGGCTGGAGAGGGCACAAAATGTCCTTTATGTGCAGAGAGGGAGGAAGGCAAAGCCTCTAGGCCAAAAGAGCAGAAAAGCACAAGACAGAATGTACCCTTGGGGACGGCCAATTAAAAACTCATTTTGGGTCTACATCAGTGCAAAATTAAATAGAGTCATGTTGGCAGTGTTGTCGTCAGCACTGACACAGCAGCAGCAGCACAAGAGCCTGTGAGAGATCATGAGGCAGAAAAAGAACTGATAGTACCAGGAATTAGATGGATACAAACCTAGATACTGTCAAGGTGCACGGAGACTACTTTCCAAATAGTCCAGAGCTGCAACTGTGCTTGGGGAAATGGGACGTGCGACCAAAGAAAGCAGAATGACAGAACTATATGTACTAAATGTACTATATGTACTACACTCCAACTGCTCCATTCACAGCCAGGCCTCTCCCAAGGAAAAAACCACTTCCCATTTGGCTTATGCTCCTCTTTTTTCCTAGAGAAGTACTTCAGCCTTCAGCTGAAAAACTAAAGAGCTTTCAGAGCAGCTTACCAATGGTCACTTATGTGGAAGTTCAATCAGCTTTGAAACCACAGGTTTTGCTCATTTCAAGAAACAAAACAAAGCAAAAAAACCTCATCTGTTTTCACATAAAAACAAACTGAGGGTTTTTGGTTATGACTCAAAGTGCTCACGCTACACCACACTCTCAGAGCCACCTTGGCTGGGAGCTGCAGCTGGAGCCCTGCCAGTGCTCCAGCCCCGAGACGCACAATCCGGAGCGACTCCAGCCAGGATCATTGGGAAATGCTCTGCCTGGACATCTGCCCAGTGCTCAGACCCAAACAAAGCACTGAATGCTGGGCCCTGTACCTCAACCATCTGTTGGAAATGGGACAGCTGCAGGTCTGAGTGTGAGCCAGCACTTTAATCCAGCTCTGCTGGTTCAGATCTCAGCATGGAGCAGTGAAAGGTAACATCTCCCTGATCGTCCTTCCCCCACGCATGGAACACAAGCCATCTCAACAAATGCATAACACTAGGACCAAACTTTATCTTGGCAGCACGAGAAACCTGAGGAAGTTTCACTCAAAACCCATCAGTCTTCCTGGCCCGTGACACGCACCAGAATCAGCTCCTTTCTGGCTTCTCCTTGCCCAGGAATGCAGGAAGGAATCTGTCCGTAAAGTTTATTGACCTGACTAATATCTTCCGCTCGTGCTAATGATTTCATGGCTTTGTTTACCACTCCAGTCTGCCCTGCAGGAACAGACACATCACTGGTCCTGTTTGGAAACACACATTGTTTGGATAAGGAGCATATAAACCACTTGAAAGCTCACAAGGGGACAGAGAAACCTCTGGACATATCTAGCAACAGGGATCTGGATATCAGCCACTCTCCAAAAGCTTACCAATACAGTTTGGCTCCAGCTGACAGATCACTGGGTTGAGTAAAATGAGAAGTTCAGGTAATGGCAGTACCTTACAAGTCGGAGAGAGTCTTTGCGGATGTTCACCAAACTCCTCAGTGTCTTCACTGGCTCATGTGGAGCAGGAGTTATATAGGGAAACTGCAACAAAAAGGCAAATAATTCTCCTGTTATCACACTATAAAAGGTAGCAGCATGTTACCTAGCATGCAATTTACCCAAATCAAGAAGCATGTAGCTTTCTGGGTTCTCAGTACAGCAACCACAAGGAACAGCAATAGCAAATTTTATTTACAGATAAATCAAGCATGTTTCAAGGTGAAAATCCTGCCCTGGCCCAGCAACAGCTCATACTGGAAATACACACTTTAAGAAAGACCTTGTGAAAATGCCCTTTCTCTCCACCCTGAATTCTCAGCCAGGAAAGCCTTGCTCTCCCAAGCTTTTATTTCCACCAAAGAAACCTCCTCCAGCTTCAGCAGAAGAAATGCAGCTCTTTCATGTGTATTACAGCATGCAAGCAGTGATCTGACTGCTAATCAGCATGCTGAAACCCTGGATTACTGGGGGAAACTCTTTTTATTCTGAAACAATGGGGGAAATGTTCTGGAAAAGAAAAGAGACAGGGATAGGGGGCCTCATTCTATTCTACAGTCAAGCAACCTTCTCTCACAGATTGTCCTTTAAATAGGGACAATAATGCTTCAGACTGTAATTCTTCTTAGTGGGCACAGGATCTCCAGTGAGAAATGCAAAGGAAACTACTTATTGTGGTGATCACAACCTGTACAGCTGCAGACCTGCCTGCTGGGCACCAGGGACCACCAATACATGTTTCCTTAGAAATGAGGCAAGGCTTCAGTTACTCCAAAGCAAGAACTGGGCCCATGTCCAGAAAACAGTGTTGCTGCTCTGTGTTTGAGTGGTTTTTTTTTTTTCCTTGAAGATTAATCAGAGCTGCCAAAGGGCTTTAACTTCACATAGGCAAACTATATTCCACAACAGCCTCCTTCTCTTAAACCTACTTGGCAAATGTCCCACGGCATTGATGGCATCTCACCCACCCCCCTCCGGAGAAATGATGAAACTCAGTGCTGGGATGTCAGCAAGGAAACCCAGGCTGAGACATGCAAATAATTGAAGTCTGCCAGGTCAGCCCCTACAGGGAGGGCCCTGTGTGCAGACATGGCATAGGGGATGTGATGAACACCCCCAGGCCTGCCCAGCACTGATACAAACACAGATTTCCAGCTCAAGTCCCTCCTTCCTGATTCTGTTGCCCAACTGCACTTTCTGCTTCAACAAGGGCTTTCCAGATTCCTCCTTGTCCTACCCTGCAGAGTCCTGTGAACTGAGTGTGGTATTAAATTGGCCAATGGCACAGCCTGAGGAGAAACTCAGAAAGCAGAATATGCCTGTCACTGTTCCAATTCAAACTTGCCTCAGTTTCCCCACCTGTAAAACCAGGGTGACCCCAACTGTCACCGAGCATTACAAACATAAATTAATTAATGTTCACAGCTTTTCTGATGAAGAAAACCATAACTTCAACTTTTGATTTTCATGTTTGGAAGCTGCAGAAACAAATAGGAAAATAGCAGATAAAGCAAGCAGCTCTTCCTTTTCCTCTCCAGAACTCAGAAAACATCTCCAAATGGCTCCTACTCTGTTACCTTTTGGCTCTTTTTAAGCAGTTCTGAGATGCAAGAGAAATCTGAAACATAGTACTTGCATAAAATTCCTCTCTTTCTCTCAAAACAGCATTATTCCCTTTTCAAGAACAAGCCAATCACTTGAGCAAGCAGCTTTTCACAGTCTCATAGACACCTGTGGGCCCAAAAATACCTTTATGTTCCAGCTAGAAAAACTAAAATAGAGAAGGAGGGACTTTCTGAGCAGCCCACCTAGGTATAAAACCCACAAAATATCAAGGTCTGTCTTAACACTGCCCTACACCCAGTCAGGCCACTCATTTACACAGAAAACAGCATGTGTTGAACACTGGCTGGAAGCCATCCAACATGCCCAGGAGCCTTGGGAAGTTAAGGGTCTGCTTCCCAGCCTTCTCTGCAGCACATTTTACACTTGCTCAGGCAGGCAGGCAGAATTAGTCCCAAATTCTGTGCTCCTGAGTTCCTGTTCTTCTTCCCCCACCACTGATTCCTTCTGTCCTGAGCGAAAATAAGCCTCAAAGGTGAGTTCAGCTTCTCAGGAAAACTCAGTTTGCATCTGAACATTCCATCTGTCACTGGAATGACATTCAGAAAGTAGTGAGGACCTCTTAGGTCTGTGCCATCCTCCTCTACAAACCCTACACGAGGTTTTTCAAACAGGCAGGAAACAAAAAAGAGTAAAACAGACAGAATGTAGGAACTTGCCTGAACTGGTCTATTCCCAAGGAAGTTTAAGTCCATGTTCTCACCAAAAAGGTAACCCTCGGGGTGAGGGGTGTCAAACTTCTCGCCTCCCATAAAGAAGTGACTTGCAAAGTAGTTTCCTAGAAACAAAAAACACAAGGGAATGGCAAAAAAACCTCTAAATGACTGCTTTCCAGAGAAGTCTGTGCAGTTTTAAATTCACAAGTATAAAAGAGCCATGAGACACAGAAAATACTTGCTTATTCACCCCTTCCCTGTAGTGCTGGAGCATGGGATTGACTGCAAAATGAACAGAATTAATTCAGGTGTGTGAGAGCACCACAAACGTAGCACCCTCCTAGAAAAGCTTCAGGAAAACACTCTCAAATAAGAACTTCACAGAGTTACAATTTCAGAGAAATAAGTATCAAGAGAGAACTAAAATAAAAGGCTCCATCCAAGGCACTTCCCTTCAAGTTTCAGAGTGGGGGGTGAGAGGACTGAGCCAAATGTACATTTGCTTCCCTGGGTGCAATGCATAGATAGCATAAATTTAAGTAAAATTGAGTCATTCCAGAAACAGTAACTAATCATCTGGATGGTTATGGAGGCATTCCGGAGGGATTTTCAGTCCCTATAGCTAGGAGCAAGCAGGATTTACTCTGAAATGGAAGGGTTTTCATGAATGGCCCTGTTTTTTCCTTTAAGGCTTTTTCCCTTCATGCTTCGAGAAAGGCTCTTTTCACTCTGCACAGATGGCAGTGCCTTAATGATGACGGTAGGGCTCAGCTATTGCTGAGCTCAGCTTACAAGCACCCAGATGTTTGTAGTACTGAAACACATCCTTCTTTCCAGATACAACAATCACCTTCAGCACAGGTCCAGCATCTACTTAGAATCTGTCCTACGGAATCAGAATAACAAAATCACAGAATGGTTTTGGTTGGAAAAGCCTTCCAAGATTATCAAGTTCAACCTGTGACTGATCACCACCTTGTCAACCAGACCAGAGCACTGAGTGCCACATCCAGTCATTTTCTGGACACAAATATAAGTGCTCCAAATAACAGTGAACCTTTTCCCATTCCCCCCAGAAGCAACAAATTAAAAAATTAATCTGCATATAATCTCCAAGCACAGCCAACCTGACACTGCCTCTCTGCCTGAGATACACCACAGTGGTTTGTGCTTGCACCCAGGTTCAGAAAACCATGATGAACACTGGAGTTTAGGAATAGATTTCACTTTTCATGTGGGTCAGGTAGGATGATGATTTGGAATATTTTATTTGATCAACTGTGAAGACAATGCTTGTACAGGATGTCTCAGTACCACAGCAGCTGGTTACCTGGGATCAGAGTTGGAGAACTCCCTCTTATACAGTGAGTGAGACAGAAATACAGAATCATAGAATGGCCTGGGCTGGAAAGGACCTTAAAGATTACATAGTTCCAACTCCCTGCCATGGACACATTCCATGACACCAGGTTCCTCCAAGCCCTGTCCAACCTGGCCTCAGACACTGCCGGGGATGGGACAGCCACAGCTCCTCTGGGCAACCTGTGTCAGGACTTCTCTACCCTCACAGGGACGAATTTCTTCCTAATATCCAATCTAACCCTACTCTCTGTCAGTTTGAAGCCATGCCTCCTTGTCTTGTCACTCCAGGCCCTTGTAAATAGTCTTGCCCCGTCTTTCCTCTAAGTTCCCTTCAGATACTGGAAGGCCACAGTGAGGTCACCCCAAAGCTTCTCTTCTCCAGGCTGAACAATCCCAACTCTCGCAGCAGCTCCTCCCAGCAGAGCTGCTCCATCCCTCTGCTCACCCTGGTGTCTCTTCTGGACTCACCCCAGCAGCTCCACGTCCTTCCTGTGCTGGGCCCCAGGGCTGGAGGCAGCTCTGCAGGTGGGTCTCACGTGATAGGAACAGAGGGGCAGAATCCCCCCTCTCCTGCTGCCCACGCTGCAGGATCAGCCCAGGACATGGTTTGAGAGCATCTCCAGGGATGAAAAGGTCTCTCTTGTTCAACTGGAGCAGCACCCAAACACAAAACCAGCACATTCAAAAAACCTGACACACTTTCACTGCTCCACTAAGAACTACTTTTTTGGGATCTCTACCAAATTGTTGGGATTTCTCACAAATACACACAGTAGCTGCAATCACTGCTTCACGTTCAGACCGAACTCTCTTCATCTTCCTGCTAAGTCACCTCCTGCAAGGTGAAAGAGAGGTTTTTTTTCCCTGAGGCACTTTCTTCACAAGCAAACAAGAAACACGGTGCCAGGCACAAGGAGGACAGGGAAAATCACTCTGAGGTGCTCAGAGGGGAACACGCTGGTGAGCAGAACAACCCCCAAGGCCCTGCCACTGCTGCTGCACACAGAAAAGCTGCCACACACACCAGGTCTCAACAGACAAACAAACCAGAATGGCAGCAAACTGTCTCCACAAATTTATAACAGTTTTCAGCAGCTAAAAAAAAATATTCTGTTGCAAGCTTTCAGAAACCATTTGCTACAATGACACCCGAAGTTCAGAGTTGCCATGGTAAGACCAAAGTTATACATTAATCCTCTCAACCACTACCCCAACCACCTCAGAGTTGGAGGCAAAGCATTTTAAGAAAGCATTTCTTAAATATCACATCAGGGACTAAAATGAAAAGGAAGCTTCCAGATGGAAAATATGAGGCATCCTCTTTTCCAGTCACTGTGACATTTAGGATTTTCAGTGTCTCTAACAGGCATACATATATTTTCTATGCAGTAGAATCCTAGGTTCCATTTCCAAATCCATTACACAGACAGCTTTAGGACTTTAGCCAGGCTATCACACCTCTTGAACCCTGTTCCCACATGTCCCCCCAGACTATAAAACCACCTTAAGCATGTGTTCCATAGCCAACTTTACACAGAGCTCTGTAGCTATGGGCACAAGGAGGATGCTAAGTGCTACCCTCTTTGGCAGGAAGAAAAACAAAAAATCCTTGGATTAACCTTCCACAGAACTGCCACAAACAGAAATCCTCCAAGAATATGCAGTGACACACTGACCAGGAAAGAATCACACATAAAAATGGATGGAACAGGATAAAAATGCCAGAGCAAAGAAAAACTGTGGCTTTACTTCCCCAGAGTAAATCAGCACAAAGCACAGAGGAGCATCAGATAAAAGAGAACACAACCAAGTGACACTGCTGAGGTAGATGAAGCCCAAGCAGTGGTAAGAGAAATTGTTGTGGTGGAAAACTTTACAGTGTCTGGAAAAACTGTGACCACTGGGACACCCAGAACAGCCAAGACTGACTCATTAGTTTGTCCCATGCAAACCCAAACTGGAACCCAAGGCTCCTCCAAGGCATCAAATGACACCAAAATACTTTGTATTTAGTACAAGATAGTGATGGGGGTTTATTAACATAATTGCACCAGCATGAAGCACCAGGCTGCTCAGCCATAATTACCTCTCCCTAAGTCAGCATTCTAATCCCATATCCATGCAACACATGGATGTGATGTACAAGAGACACGCTGGGAAGGGACACATCCTACAAGAACCAGGAGCACAACTGTAATCCCATCAAAACATGGGTTGTGTGTACAACATTCATTACCAGAAAGCAATTAGGTGTCCATTTAGGCTTCTCGCTACTAATACAATTAACAGTGAAGTGATAGAAATTGAGTGCTCTTTAATTACTCAGCAAGACAGTCACCACCATGACAGACTGACAGCACAGACCCAGGCAGAGCGTGAACCAGGAGCAGTGTGTGAAACACAGGGACAGTGCCACGGCAACACAGTGGACTGGGTGTGACTCTGGATACTCTTCTCCTATTTAAAACTGCTCTTTCTTTGATTAAAGCCTCGTTCTCAAACAACAAAGCACTTCAGCTTCAGAGAGGAGGGATCCGCTTCCTTTTTTTCCTCCCAGAAATCTCTAGGGAATTCTCTTCCAAGAGCCTACTCCAGAGGAGAAGAGCCATCCCAAGGGCACGTGCTCCATGCTGCAGAGGAGCTCACTGGAACAGGAGCAGAGCTGGTGCATTGCTCACTTGTTCTAAAGCCACATGGGCATGGAAGAGCCTTTCACTGCTCCAAGCATTGAAGCACCACAGAGATCATGACTGTTCCCTGCTAAATGGGAAAAAAACTACCAATTTTTAGCCTGTTTCACAGAGGCACTTATTATTCTGTAAAACTGGGCCTTCCTCCCAACCAGTCAGGCAGGCACAATGCCAGCACAGGCTCCATAAAGCAAGAAATTTTGGTTAAAAGGTACCAGTAAAGAGGGGTCAGAGAAGGGAATTAGGTATCACCTCACAGCAGCCTCAGTCACCCAGATGCAGGAGGAAAAATGTAGATGATACCCACCCAGAGTCTTGGAGGAATAAGCAGGGCATTTTCAGAGGATTTTTGACCACAAAACTGCACACAACTTCCAACAAAGCTGCTAAACAACCTGTTTCACTGAGGACTGCCTCATGCAGACCAAGGTGGATTCCACAGCAATCTGCTCCATCCTCCCCAGAGCACGTGACTGACCCAGCAATAACCACATCAAAAGCCAATAAAGGAGAAGTGAATATTCACCTCTGCCTTTGCAACCACTTGTGACTCAACAAGACATCGCCACTTGGAACGACCTGGCACAGTCACCCTACCTCTCTCCACAGGAAGGTTGACATGCAGCTGAAATTACAGTCAGAATACTTGTATTTAGGGTTTATTTCCTAGCACAATTTGTCCTTGTGAGGGCAAACATAAATCCTCATCCTTCAAACTGATGCCAACCATGGACAGCAGCTGACCACACTTCTAGTAAGTCAAGATCTGCTAAAACCAGAGACAAGGAGGGACAGAATGGAAAAGGGAAGGACAGCCCTCGGTGCTGCACACAGGATGGGTGAGCTCAGGTAATGCTCTCTCACCACTTGTTCCAGTCTTTCAGGGGTAATCTCGGAGCCAGGAGTGCATGTCAGGCTCACTGTCCAGCACACACATTCACACACTCGACAGAGCCCTTGGAAAACCGGCTTCTTCCAGTCAGGATCACAGCAGCAGTGTCGAGTTAGAAATAATTAGCAATCATTTGGCCCAAGAACATTTTGTACTACTTCCAGCTTGTTTCCTGAAATCAAAAGTACTCACTCACTTCCAGTCATCTTCACTGCCAGGTTTGGTACCAACCGTTCCATCTCCAAGACAATCACTCCGAAGATGGCAGGATCTCCAAGGACACCTATGTCCCTCTGAACACACTCCACCTGAAGGAGGGAGGGGAGCTGCCATCCTAACAGCCCTCACTCTTCTGGGTTTTGAGCCTCCACCTCAGGGGTGTTCATTACCTCTTCTGCCTAGAGCTTGAACAGCTCTTCTCTCTCCCCAAAGTCAAGAGGATCCTTGTCAGATAAACCCAAAAAGGTTGAACAGAAAGCCCTGGCTTAATGCCAGCTTTCAGAAAGAGCACAAAAAAATGCCACAGATAATTAATTAACAAGCCTCTAATTGCATCCAGAGCTTTTGTAGGAAATACCAATATTTTTATTTAACCAGCTGCTTGAAAGTATTGGCTGTTCAGTTTTACAATGGATGTATCACACATGGAACACTTTGGCAGCATTATGGTCAACACATCTCCTTACAGGGAGCATGGTAACACACAAACCCAACCTCAGGTGTGTGATGGGGTTACCTTGTGTGATGGGGCTACCCTGACAAACCCAAAACCCAACACACCATTAATTTCCAGTTCAACAGCACAGGAACAACAGGATGATGATCTGAAAGAAGTTTAATGTCCATTGCATATGGTGGTTATAATTAACCCACTCCTTCTGTTAACACACAGATCCTGCTGCAGCCAAGCTGTGACACTTGCCTTTCCCAGCTGCCCAAAAACCTAGTTCCCAACCTCCAAAAAAAAAGCAGGTGATGTTTTCCAAGAGACCAAACACAGCTATTGGATGTTTCTGAGCAGGTTCCCCCCTTCCACTTCCTCCACACCACACACCTTCCTGCTGAAGGCCAACCTGGAACAAGACAAGGTGTAATAATAGCAGGACTCTATTTGAGATGTTCCCGCACCCCCTCCATCACACAGCCCCAAGGATGTCACAGCCAGCAGGTCATGGACATACACACAGGACTTGAATTTCTGAATGAAAAGTGTTTGTATCTGAGAGTGACAGGACCCAAACTGCTGCTCTGCAAATTCTTCAGCCTGCCTGGAAAAGCCCCGACAGAACCAAAACGTAGAAAAAACTGTAAGCAAACGGATAATGCAAGGCAAAAGAGTACCTGAATTTCCCTGACCACTTGTTTTCTGAGAAGAATAAGTAAAACTCTTTGAACGAGTTAAACCTGGCAAAACTCAAAAGCCTGCCCAAGCCAAGGTGAGTCATGGGCTCATCCCAATTGCATACAAGTGGCACCGACAACTCTCCAAGCTTTCAGAACAATTCCCTTTGGAAAACAGACACCCAGCAGGCTGTGTCAGCTCAACAGCTCCTAGGTGAGAACCACTGCCATTTTAAGGAGTTAAAGAGGGTTGTCATGCGGGAATTTTGCCATCCTATACTCAACCAGACCCAGTTCTGTTCGTGTCCCCACTGAACTCCGCCGTCGTTTCTCCTTTACCATCAGCAGCAGCCGCACTCGCCAGTGACCAACAATTTGCTGAGGCCACATTTCCACCGTGAGGAGCGGTCCTTGCGTACCCCCAGTGACCCCCGGGACCACGGGCGGTGACGGCGCCAGGCTGGCACGGGCTGCAGGACAGCCGCCCGGAGACACCCTCACGGCTGAGCCCCGCCGGGCAGAGCCGGCCCTGTGCCACCGCTGTGCCCACGGACATCCATCCATCCACGGCCTCTCCGCCAGCGCGGACAGGCTGGGCCGCGGGCAGAGCCAGGGCCGCAGCCAGAGCCAGCCCAGGCCGGTGACAGGCACTCCCGCAGCCCCTTCCCCGGCCTCCCCGCTNCGGCGCGGGGCACGCCGGGACAGCGAGTCCGCGCGCCCCGGGACTACAACTCCCGGCAGCCACCGCGGCGGCGCCTACCAACGGCGACGCGGGGGGGTCGACGGCACTTACCAATGGTGGGGCGTCCCACGGACTCCCCCGGGGCGCGGCGTGAGCTCCGCCGGCAGAAGGCGCTGGGCGGGAACGGGGTTGGGCATGGGAATAGGAGCAAGGATGAGAACTGGAGTGGGCCCAGGCATGGGCATGGGGCACTCTGCACGGGAGGGACCCCGGCATGGAGATCACCAGAGGGCACACCTTAGATGGGGAAGCCCTTGGGAGCTCACCCAGGGATGCACAGGGAGGATACTCGGGGACACAATCTGTACAGGGAAGCACAAGGAGGATGGATGCCCAGGGACACATCTTGCACAGGGAAGATGGCCAGAGAGACACAGCCTGCACAGGGATGCCCAGGGCTGTCCAGGGACACACTGTGCACAGGGATGCCCATGGAGAATGGGCAGAAGTGGAACCTGCTACTGGCTGAGGCTCAAAGCCAGCAGGAAAGGAGGTGATCAGCCTCCCATGGGGAAGCCTCTCCTTTCTAGGTTCCTCCTCTCACAGGTAATCCACACAAGAAAGCGAATGGAGATGTCTGACGTTCAGATGTGAGAACAGGGAATGGCCACAGGCTGCCTTGCATGTGGGACACAACAGTATGGAGGATGACATGGAGGAAGAGGCACAAAAATGCCACCAGTGTCCCAAGACTGAGCCCTGTCCTCCCTGGCACTGAGGAACAGGGAAAAGCCGTTCCCTGTGATGGGAAGTACCTTCCTGAACATATGCTGCAAAGGTACCGGGGACCCAAATTCCCAGCAGTGGAGTTGGGACTGGAAGACATGAAGGAGCTGAGGTGGCACATGTGAAATCCCTTCAATTGGCTTTGGGAGCAGGGAAGAGGGATGGTATTCAGGGAAATGGGATGGAGCAGGGAGCAGAACCTGCCAGCACAGGAGGATTTTTTGATAGCAGTGAGCACGCAGTGGGTGGAATTTGCTGGCTGTAAACACAAACTAAAACACACCCAGCGGGAATAAGCAAACAGTCCTGAGGGGAAATGTGCTTCCGGACAGTTATTATCCTTGCAGCTGTTATGGCCACACGAGTACAGCCAGAGAGGCTATAAGAGGCATGAGATGCTGGGGAACACGTGCTGGGGGTGAGGACAGAGCAGGGCCAGACCTCACTCTTCTGCATCCCATTGTGCAGCAGGGCTGGGAAGGATGACAGGGAAAAAACACAGAATGAGCAATAAGTCCTGCTGGCCAACCAGGCAAGTCAGGTACCCTGCACCTGGCACAGGGGAGCCCCAGGCTCTGCCTGGCAGTGCCTTGGCAGTAATTGTGCCTGGGAACTCTCTGCTGTGTCCCCCAGGATCCTGCTGTGCCTCTTCCTCAAGCAACCTCTCCATGCAAGGGTTTCTCAGAAGTTGTATGGACAGGGAGAGATGGAGTCTGCTGACCACCACAGCGACACGTGTGCTCGCCCAGAGCATGTCCAGTGCTCGCTGCCTGCACAGCCACAGGAACAAGCTCATCAGCAGCAGCGTGATATGAACAGCTCGTGTGCCACCGGCAGCCCTAAAATGAGCAGGATGAATCCACAACCCCCGAGGCCTCACTCTGCAGCCAGCAGCCGATTCAGGGTTCAGCACTGGAGCAGACTGGGCACAGCAAGGATCAGTGGGTCCATCTCCCTGTGCCATCCTGAGAACTGGTTGCCAGCTGGTGGCCAGCTGGCCACAGCCTGGGGACAAAGCAGAGCAGTGTTTGCACCATGAGGCAGGCAAAGAAGGGATTTTGCATACGAACAGAAGATGAGGGTCCCTCTCCCTTTCCTCCCACATCCTGAGAACGTCCTGCCCTTCCCCAGCTCAAAGAAGCCCCCAGAGGTGACTGCCCCAGAGCTGCACCCTGAGTTATTTTGGGGACAGAATCATGGAATCCTAGAGTGGTTTGGGTTGGAAGGGACATTAAAGATCATCTCGCTCCAAACCCACATTCCCTGAGCAGCTGCCCGCGCCGCTCACCAGGAGCTCGGTACCATATGGGTTAAACAGGGGAGAGCCAGGTCCCTCAGCCGCGGGGTGTTGGCTCTGCCCGGGAAGCTGCGGCAGGAGGTCTTTTGTTCGTGCAAAACCTCCACCAGCGGGAAGGTCCCTCCCGGGCCGCCCGGCTCTCCGGAGCCCTCAGCGGAAGCCGTCGGGCCCCATGGGGGTTGTTGCCATGTGGGAGGGCAGGGGCTTTTGCTGGAGAATGTCTCCCGGAGAGCCCTGCTCCGTGAGACGTGTGTGACAGACAGCGACAATGGCAGCGGCGTGCCAGGGCCGGGCTCAGCCCTTCCGCCCCAAACCCCAGGGCCCAGAGTGAGCGGAGCTGAAGGGCAGCGGCTCTTCTGCCCCGGCCCGGCCCGCGGCACGCAGGCGCTGGCCCACACAAAGGCAGGATATTGCACCATGGCCTCCTCCATCCTATCAGGAGCCACTGCCAGCAGCACGGGGAAGGAGAGGAGAGCGAATGGCTCGGGGCAGGGAGCAGGGTTGCACTGCCAGCCCACGCCGGGGTCCCATAGCACCTCAGGTGGATCCCGTGGGCTGGAGCAGCACTCCCTCCAGCCCGGGGCACTGTGGCAGCTGCAAGAAGCAGCAACAGCCCCACAAACCCTGGTGGTGCCACCTGAGTGCGTTTTGCACCTTCACCTCTGCACTCCCTGAATTTGTCCCCATTTTGGTGCTGCCAGCCCCAGGGGCTGCTTGCACCATGAGGGAGGAAAGCCACGAAGATGGGAGGCCCTCTGTGAGAAAGGGATGAAAATACTTCCACAGGGTTCAATGGAGCCTGAGACCCCGAGTGCCATCATGATGTGGGGTGAGAGTGGTCAAACTGGGGAGGACCAGGGCTCCTGCCACCAAGAACCTGCAGAGCCCCAAGGGTGGTGAGGAGACCTCAGCTCCTGCATTGCCTTCCAGCTTGGCAAAACCCATCCGGGAAAAGATGATCCTGGAGCCATTCTCCAGCACAACCTGGAGAAGAGCAGCAGGAAAGAGGAGGGATCCTTTGAACCCCGGGAAAAAGATTCCACAGAGCTGCAGCCCGGAGGAGGCAGATGGGCCAGAGGGACACCCACCCTCCCACTGCCACATGTTTCTCCAGCCACCGCCAGCTGCCCTTCAGGAGTCTCCTTGGACATGTCTGCTGGGGAGCACAGCCGTGTAAACAAGGAAATATGTTTTCCCGCAAAGCTCCCGGTCACCAGAGCAGCTCATCCAAAGTCCAGCTGCTTGGCGGGTTTATTACCCAGTGAAGCAAGTTGCTTTGTCTCAGTTGTTCCCACTGCCACTCGCTGTGTTTGTCAGGTACATATAGAACAACAAGGTTCAGGAGCCCTGGAGACAAAACATTGAGTTACAGCTCATCAAAAGGAGTGGTGAGCCCATGAACTTTGCCTCCCTAAACAGTGCCCTACTCCAAAGGGCTTAAAACCCTTCCAGAAAGCCCTGCTGGGCCCGGCCCAACCCTTCTCCCTCCAAACACCAAACTGCAAGGTTTCTAAACATGCCTGGCTCTTTCTAATTAAAATAATCATTCAGGAGATTTGTTTCTTCAGCTGTATTTACACTTTGGTGGCTACAAATCTCCCTTTGCCACTTCTCTCTGGGGGTTGTCTTGACCTTGTAGGAAACGAGGGGTCACCTCTTGATACGTCCCACTGCTACATATAGCTGCACTCTCACTTGGATTTAGGCAGTGAGATATATAGGAAGAGAAGGAAAACTGCTTGGCCCTGAAATTCTCCAGTTCTCCAAGGCTTGGAGAGGCTGAATGGTTGTGTAACTCCTGAATGATTTCTAAAGAACATGTGGAAAAGGACAATAGCAGAGCAATTCCTGTGCACAAAGCAGAGGCTGCAAACCGCACAGATCAAGAGCATTACCTGCCTGAGCTTCAGCCATTTAATCCTCATGGCTCAGAACACCTGCAAAATGCCAGCCAGAGTCAGAGGTGTTAGTGAACAAACTGCTCGTGGCCAGGATAAACCCCTCCAAACTGCAGGAAACAGGCCAGAACCACTCAGGAAAGGTAGAGGTGGCTGGGGCGGGCAGTTCCCTTCATCTTTTCCCTTGCTTTTCCCTGGTGTTATTACGCCTGGCCACTCAACCGCGTGTCCGTGCCTGCTTATCCTCAGCAACCCCATTGTCCGCTCTCCCGGGCCCCGCAGCGCCTGCCTGGCCGCGAGCTTTCATCTGCTGCGGCAATGCCGCGCTCTCAAAGGAGCCTTTCACGGGACCGGGAGCTCCCGGCACCTTCTAGAACCTTCCCTCGCCTGCCGCCTCTCCATTCAGCTCCCGGCAGCCGCCTCAGTAATGCGCAGACACCTTGTGGCTGAGGGAAAAACGGGACCAGGAGGGGATGGGCAAACCGCCCATGGTTTATTAGCACTGATGGAGGGCGAGGGGGCCAAGGGGCTGCTGCTCCACCTCCTCTAGGGCCGCGGAGATGTACAGCAGCTACGAGCCAAGGGGACTCCAGCAAACCCCTGGGGGCTGCAGGGGGAGGGCGTGACAGGGCCTGCGGGGCTTACACGGTGCCGGAGGGCGGCCGCGGCCCCGGCTCCGCTCCCCCCCAGCCCTGCC